>OY041602.1:7603040-7904014 GCA_955876795.1 Eupithecia tripunctaria | reverse complement strand
CGAGTTGAAACATCCGTTTATCAGGGCTGCCATTTTAGCGCTTTCAGCGATAAATCTAGCTCTATTTAGGGTAGTCTCCTCGTAATGTAAATTATACGACGAGAATTAATTTTAGTTATTATATTAAATTATTACCTCGAGAGATAAAGGAATTTCAGGATCTGGTATTACAGATGAAATACCTTTTTAAGTTCAACTACGTTGGTATTTATTATTTTGACGAAACCAGTGTGACCACTTTGGTAGAAGACAATACAATCATTTAATTCAATAATAATTATAATACAATAATAAATAATAATAAAATACGATAGACAATAATTAATAAAGAATAAATCCTAAATCGATAAGTAGGTACCTACTACCTATTGTCTACTTGTTTAGAACTTCCTGGCTAGCCGTTGTGTGAACACATTTTGTCTTACAAACGTAGACACCAAAACAAAATCCTGCCATCTATCGAGTTTTATATAAATTAGTACAATATGGCTATACAACGGCAGAACAAAGTAACTACAATATTATTATAAGTGATCAAAGAGCTTTAGCTGCAATAAATGACATCTAGCGACAACTGGCAATAGTAATGTAAACTTTTATACTCATATTGGGAGGCCTGCGTCCAGCAGTTGACCAATACTGTTGAGGTTGTGGTGCATCAAACTACCAATACTACATAACCTACAAACAGGAATTACAAAAAACATGGTAGGAGGTATTCAAACAACTAGGTACCTACTTAAAATCCCGTTTAAATAACATCAGTAATATCATATATACCCACATAAGGAGGGCCAGTTAAGTACTATTTTTTCTGTGTGCATATCTATCTACGTGTTACTTAAGGCTCTTATACACGGACTGCAACTGTCAAATACAGCAAGGCAATACACCCGCCGCCGCCGCCGACTTCAAGGCAACTACACCCACCAACTGCCGTCGCCTACAGTCGAGACGTACAGGTCCATGTATAAAAGAGGCTTATGAAGTCGTGTGTATTGTATAATAAAATAATTATCTTATTTCTGCATTGTTAAAACAAAATTAATGTCCATGAGGTCTACTGTTTGGAGAACTACTAGTTACAATGAGTTCAGACAGTGATATAGACATAAATTTAACGCCTGATTTTATAAAAGAAGAGGCTAAAGCAGTAGTAGAAAACCATACCACCTAAGTAAATCAAAATGAAGGTATTAAGGTAAATGGCGCGCTGAGTAAATAGTGACATCGTTATAACAAAACGTTTTTTTATTATATTTTATGGTGTGTATTTGGAATATTTGGCAAACAATTACCATGTGTGGACAGTTTACTTGACAAAGTGTACATTTATTTGCCTATTTGACAAATAAGGCCAATACCAAATACGCGTTACCGTGCGCTTGTCGGTTTCTCGAGGCACATCAAAGCAGTCAAATAGGCTGATTTTTATACACTCATGGACAAATCTAGAGGAACGCAACAACAATAAAGACAAATTAGCAAAATAATCGTTGTGTCTGTGTTTATTTGACTTTCAATAAATAATATCAATAAAATTAATATTAAAAAAAAAACTAAAACTATCTCGACAAAATAAAAAAAAAACCCTTTAGTGACAATGCAGTAGTTGTAAGGAAAAGTGACGGCTCTAGAGACTTGAGTCATGCTGGAACCGGCATTATAACTTAATTCATATATCGTCCGTGCGCCTGCCACAACCTTTATGTGTTTTTGTGCAAGTTTTCAGGAGGGACTAAAAACTGTTTTATTTAATTATTACTTGACCTATAAATAATTCAAAAATGCAGAATCATGGCAAAAAATATCTTTTATATATTGAGCTCAGAATAATAGGAAAACAATAAGCATATGAGGCACAATGTTGTTTTATCGTCATTTTATGCACATATCGGATTTGTGTTGCGGGTGCCATTTCCTACATGTGAAAATATGCACATGAAGAATTTGTCAGAAAACCTTGCTAGAAAATTAACTTCTTAGCATAATGCTTTATGTGCATTTCAAACAAAGAAAAATGTTAAAACATCAACCAACATTAGCCATTTTACCGGACTGCGATTCCCAACCCGCAAGCCAAGCGTGGGGATTATGGGCTGGCATGATGATTAAAGCCAAAACTCGCCCCTAGTTCCGGTCGCCTCGCTATTCCTGGCCATGGTAGCGGCTATGGTAAGGGTGGGTCAAGGGGGTACTAGGAATCACTGGGCTACCACAGGCTACCATTCATTACGCAAACTGACAACCTGGCAACGTTCAACGGTGCGTCCGTTGTCCCTGGCGCTTAAAGACCATAACATTAAATGAGATGTTCTAGGTTTATGTGATGACCGTAGAGACGGGAAGAACAACGTAACCTTAGGCTCTGGCCATATTCTCTAATGTCTCGAGAGAGTGATAAAACATCCCAGTGTGGCGTAGGTTTTATCGTCAATAAGGCCATTTCTAGCAACGTCCAAGAAATCTCAAGTGTGTCGATCAGAGTAGCGTACCTGGTCGTTGGTAATTCAAGTTTACGCACCGACCGCGACAGATGATATGTACGAAGACACAACAAAATAATGATGATGATGACGGTGACAAAACCCTACACGATCTGGTTGAAACGTTGAGGAATGAGGGGAAAAAGACGGGAAACCATCCAAGAGACTTTATCAGACAGGTCAGACTGAACAAGCAAAAAGCGATGATGGTACTGCGAGACCTTCGGAGCTCCAACACACGCCTCATTGAAGAGAAAATAGAGCTAAATCGAGGGTCAAGGTAATTACTCAGCAGCTTAGCAGTTACACGCTGCACATGCCCATTATTTTCAAGGAGATGGCCACTATTCTAAAGCCACCCTGACACGCCACTATATCAACGAACTGCCAGACATCAGTCAAGGTGAGATCGTGTTAGCTTTGAGGCAGTTTTAAAATAAAAAAGCCCTCGGTGAGGACGGAATAACATCAGAACTCTTGAAAACCGGAGAAGCCCCTGTAATACAGGAGCTACAGAACCTCTTTAACGCCTTCACAGTGGATGAACTACAAAGGCGTGAAACGGGAGGTTGGTGGTGCTCTTTTGTAGGAAAGAAGATGAAACCCTCCCAAAAATTACAGACCCATCATGCTTCAAAGCCACGTCTATAAGCATTACTTACGAGTAGTGGTCATAAACCGTCTCGCCAGGAGACTCGACGATTTCAGCCTCCGGAACAGGCTAGGCGGCCGGGTTTCGCATAGGAAATGGCACCATAGACCACACACACACACAGTGAGGTAGATTATACAGAAGTTTGAATGGTATAATCAGCCCATTGTGGACTATGAGAAGGCCTTTGATCTTACGAAACCCGGGTTGTTCTGGAATCATTACAGCGGTGTCAAGTAGATTGTTTTTATATCGAGTTGCTGAGATGTCTTTACGACGCCGCCAGCATGAGTGTCCAAGTAAGTACAGGACAAACAGTTCAAACCCATCCAACTGCGCAGAGGAGTGAGACAGGGGGCTGTTATATCCCTAAACTGTTCACGAGCACGTTGGAAGATACCCTTAAAAGAATTTGATCCGGGGCTGGTCGTCGTACATGGCCACCTTCTCGAAATTATTTCCGAACACACCTATCTTGGGCAAATTCTGCAGTTAGGTAAAAACAACTTTTAGAGGGAGGCCAAGAAGACTATTCAGTTAAGCTGGGCAACATTTGGGAAACTATGTCGGGTCTTCTCGTCATCCATACAGCATTGCTTGAAAACTAAAGTTTTCAATCAGCGCGTCCTATCCACCATGACCTTCTTCCGCTAGTGGACAAAATTTAAGTGGATTAGAGTCAATTGCACCTTATAATTATTTGATAGTAATTACTATTTATCAATCTGTTTATACAGTAAAACATTGAGTTGTCCTAGTGCTTATTTTATAAGTCTAAAGAAATAAACGATTTGACTCTGACTCTGGCTCTTTGGCCAACAGAGCTGAGGCACGATAGGGCTGGTCCACCAGTTCCAAGCGAGCTTTGGAAAGAGCTATGATCGGAGTCTCTCTGAATGAAAGGTTTCGTAACAAATATATCCGAGAGAGAACCAAACTTATTGACATAGCTCAAAGAATTAAAAAGCTGAGGTTTGTGAAGTGGGCCATATCTCGTGACGAACCGACAACTGCTGAGGTTGAGGTTAAGTTCTTGAAAGGAGACGCGGTCTCCACTCAAGAACTCTGCCCCAGCAGTTGTCGGTTCTTCTCGGCTCGGTTCGACTCGGCAAACGTAGTGTAGGACGCCCTCCGGCCAGATGGGATAACAATCTATGAAAGACTGCGGACAGATGCTGGATCCGTCAAGCTGAGTGGCGACAGGGCGCTGGCGTTCATTAGGGGAGGGCTTTGTCCCGCAGCGGACTATTAGGCTGATGATGAAGATGATGAAAAAAATTAAAAATTTTAAATAAAAAAAAATAAAACACAAAAAACAAAGCAATGAAACTTAATACGAGTACTCACCATCGCCAGATAAAGGAAAACGAAGTTTTAGTATATTGTTTTCTACAGCATAAAGCACATGTAGCGCGTGAAAAGGATATTGCCATAATTAACCAAACCGTCTATGTGTAGACCAAATCCGTTATGTGCGAAAAATTTACCACAGTTGGAAATAACTTACACATGACGAATTTGTCAAATCGAGTTCTAGAAGGAATTTACACGTAATTGTTTTTTCAGTCGACGCAGAACACAAAACTGATGCCAGCTGTCAAATAAAAAAATATTAAAAAAGTGCTCATAACGATTTTGGCAGGCGCACGGACGATATTTGACGTGTATGTAAGACGACCACAAAGTTGTTTGATAAAAAGTTAATAACAATCTGCAATTTATTAAAAACACAAACGCGGGGAAATATTCTTGCAGTAGAAATCAATGAAATTAACACAAAGCCGATACAAAACTCTGAAACAAAAGACGATAAATCACCTACATATTTCAAATTACATGCACCTGTATATTTTGTGTAATGGCCAGTGCGTGATATGAACATAACAAAAACAATCTTGCGTTCCCCTAAATTTGTCCCTTAGTGTATATTTGAATGCCATGTGTGTGCATCCACACATGGCATGACAACTTTTTTGATAAAGTGCAGTTCTTGGCGTTCTGGATAAAACAATTCTATCCGGGTTCATAACGGTTCTTGGGTAAATATCCCGTGCTTTCGTAAAAAGGTTTGTATGTTCCTTAGCGAATTTAGCAGTTTCTAGAATACTAGGCAAAGGAGGATGGGCATTTTGGGCCTTTTGGGTAGTTTGTCCAATCAAGATGAGTCATACGTCGTTGGATAGCTCTTATCAATAGGACAAAAAAATTATACTACGATAAAACTGTTGGAGTTGTCCATTTTGAAATATACTCGAAAAAAGATGTTGAATTTTTATCACTAATAGAATAACAAATTCCTATTATCACGTTGATCGTTTAATTACCTGCATACTTTATTATTATTATACATAAGAAATGATACAAAAAATATCTTCAATCTTAATTAAGTAAAACAGTACAACGGGCGGCCTTATCGCTATGAGATAAGCAATTTCTTCCAGGCAATCAATTTCAGCATTTTTGCGAAAATCACTGAATGTAGATGACAATCCCTCCTACATAAAAACTCCTAATCTCCTAATTTTCATTAATTGCTACAAGTTTTTTTCCGAATCGACCTTCGTTAGAGCTCAATGTCAGACTTTTGGAAAGTGACGATGTGGCCGATGTACTCATCACGGAGGTTTATATCTATTCGCTCTTGTCTTGAATAGACCCATAATGTAGTTCTATTGACATAAGTCGCAATGTAAAAAAACAGTGAATTACTCTAGGTAGGTACTACTTAGTGAATCATTAACTGGTATTCGTTGTTCGCCGGCTCCTTGACACGGCGCAGCATTTTTGGACATAATAGACTGATTAGAGTAGAGAACTTATCTGTCACTAATACTATACGACAGACATGGTCTTTCGTTCTTTTAATTTTTAACCGACTTAAAAAAAGAAGGAGGTTCTCAATTCGACTATATTTTTTTGTTCCTAAAGCGGAAGAAGCCTATCACATATAGCGACCTGAACGTAAAACATTTTTTTATTTGACCTTTTATCAAAATAACTATGTATGTATGTACCGGGTGATATAAAAAATAACATATACCTAATGGATAATGGAGTCGTACAGCTATCCGTCCTTTCTTTTGTAACAACGGTAATGGCGTACTTTGATGTGCTTATTCCTTTTAACCGACTTCAAAAAAGGAGGAAGTTATCAATTCGACTGTATTTTTTTAATGTTTGTTACCTCAGAACTTTTGACTGAGTAGGTAGCTAGATTTTCATAATTATTTTTTTATATGAAAGCTGGTGCTTCTCGTGTGGTCCCATTTTTATTTGGTCCAGTTCTTACATGGGTTCTATATAATTGAAGTCGGTTTATGGTTTTTTATAAACCAAATCAATTATTCATAACTCATACTCGAAAAGTAGTGTGACTGAAGTTGCCTGAGGAGCGGGTTGAAAATAATACTTTTCAGCCCTATATCTAATTCTAAAGTATTAGATATAAAAACTATTGGCACGCTGCTGCCCTCCCCGTCTCGGGACTAAATAATTTACTTTCACTCCTAGTGAAACAATGTACTATTCCCGCTGGTATGTAAAAAGTTGCAAATAATTTTTATTTCGCACCTTTTTAAACCCTTGTTATTTTATTTTGTTTTATTAACGATTATATTGCAATGTAGAGATGTGTAGGTACTGTGAGTAATGCATTACGCGTAATATAGCACGACCGCGTACGGTACGCGTACGCAGTACCCGACAAAATTTAGCATGACACATGGCACTAAACATGGCATGGCTGGCGCCATGCTTTGCGATCGGCGCGGCCGTGTAATGATAATGCTCGGTCGAGTGTCCGTCGGTCAGTATCGTAAAGGTTCGAGTGCAAGCGAGGAGGGGTGTCGGCCGGACTAGATTCTTTCTCTGTCACACGCCGCGCCGTTTAGTAGAATCTACATAGTATTGCGTTCTGGATAAGGGTTACGTTTTTTTGGCACCGTCCCGTCTTATAAAATCAAAACTTGCATGATTTGTTTCATTACCATTACTCAGACATAGGTAGGTAGGTAAGGTACCTATATAAAATATTTAGAAATAAATTAGTGCACAACTACGGAACAAACAAATCTTCGTTATCGAATGTCGTCTAATTGCTATAGGTATAATTCGAAACTTATTATCCTATGTGTAGGTAGGACCTGGGTGACCGCGCTTTACTTGGTATTTTAATACAGATTAACATAAGAAACGAAAAAATTCCGATGACCTTTTCCCGAGATACGTAAAATATATCTACCTACATACATATCTAATGCAATAATTGTTAGTTTAGCGGTATAACATACAGAATGTAATAAAATAATGAAAGGTGTGTAAATTGCTATAACCTACATTATATCTGAACAGAACATTCAGTCAGTACCTACACTTAAAAGTAATAGCGGGCCCTTCGCATTACTTACATAGCATAGAGCGACATGACGTCGGGTCATGTTTAGTGTACTGTGTACTGATAGCATGCTATATGGCGCGGTGCGAAATGTCATGCTATATGGCATGACATTACAGAGTACTGTTTTGCGCATGTCTTGCAATGTATCGTTACCGGAACTGTGTAATGTGCCGAAGAGGGCTAGATCAAGGCAAATACCAAACGTCTTTTTGAGTCAAGACTACGACTTGCCAAACGTATATAGGACGCCATCTGGCTAGGTGGGATGAAGACCTGCGAAAGACTGCAGGCAGATGTTGGATGCGTCAAGCTGAAGACAGGGCGCTATTGCGCTCATTAGGGGAGGCCTATGTCCAGCAGTGGACTAATATAAGCTGATGGTGATGATGATGTTATATTGTAAATACAATACAATGCTAAAATGTTAAAAAAAACTGATTTATATCGACAAAGTTAAACGTTTTAGTAGTACTTTAATAGAAAGGGTCAAAAAACTCATCAAAAACAACTTTCAAAGTGGAATTACTCAAAACGGACAACGGACCGGGACTAGCCCCTTAGTTATTCTTATTCTACAGAAACAGAGCTTTCTAACGACATATCAATCAGTTCGATTGGTGCCAGGCCCAGGCGCCATACATTTGTGCCCATCCTCCTTTAATAACTTAAGGTTACGGAAAACAGGCCTGCACGATTCCCAGGGAGGTATTCCCACAATTGCACGAACACATTTCTTTTGAGCCCTAAAGGCTCTGGTAACGTCGGTAGAATTTCCCCAAAGTATCAAGGCGTACTTCAGGGTTGAGGTTACGTATCCGTGATAAGCCGTCAGTATTGTACTATAGCTCGATGTTTTCCGCAATCTATAAAGATCTTGATCAACGTGCGCTTTCCAGTTGCAGTTCCGGTCTAACATTACGCCCAAAAATTTTGTATTATCGACCTCATTAATAGTCTGTCCATTATAGTTAAGACAGAGGTCAACATGTTTCCTGCCATAGTTGCTGAATTGAATAAAGTTAGTCTTTGCTACATTTACAGTTAGATTATTATTTATAAGCCAGGTAATTATAGAGTCAATAGTTTTATTTAAGTCAGTAGTGTAATTCGTAATGTCAGAGTTAGTATTTGATGAGATTATTAAAGATAATATGTCGTCTGCAAACAAAGTACAAGGAAAATTAGTAACTTCGGATAGATCGTTAATATATAGTAAAAATAAGATAGGCCAATACGCTTCCTTGAGGTACACCGCAACCATTGTGTAAATAATTAGATCTGACGCGGTTGAGCTCTTTGTTTTTATCAATATTTGTGATTTCGACACATTGCATTCGATTAGATAAATATGTTTCAACCCATCGAAGAGCTGGACCTCTTATGCCATATTTATCAATTTTGTCAAGTAGCAGCTTATGGGATACAAAATCAAACGCTTTTGACATGTCAAAAAAAATCGTAGTTACTCGTTTGCTGGAGTCCAAGTCTTCAACTATTTTCTTCATTATATTAAAACAGGCTAATGTAGTCGATTTTCCTCTCTGGAATCCATATTGATTACATTTAAAAATCTCATGTTTATTAAGGAAGGTCACGATACGTTTTTGCATTGCTCGTTCGAAAACCTTAGATATAACCGGTATCAATGTGATAGGTCTATAGTTTTCTACCGTTCTCTTATCTCCCTTTATAAAAAGAGGTTTAACAATAGAGTACTTAAGAGCATCGGGAAAGTATCCCTCCTCAAACGACGCGTTTATTAAATGTGTAAGAATGGGTACGAGTTCTCTTATGCACTTCTTCAGTATATTGGTTGCAAAATTATCATAACCAACAGCCTTAGTATTTTTTAGAGATGTTATCAGTTTATGAACGTCCGCATAGCCAAAGGGTTCTAGAAAGAAAGATGCTATTCGAAACGTGGTGCTTGTGAGTAATTTGAAGGTTGGCATGTTGATTTTGCGTTAGATTTACCCTTGTAAATTCGCTGTTGAATTCATTAGCAATGTCAGTGGGACTATCTAAACATATGGTATCTCTAATTATTTCTGGAATGAAGTCAAAAATTTTTAAGTTTTCAGAGTCTTCCTTAATTAGTTGCCAAGCTGTTCTGCATTTGTTTTTCGACTTACGTAGAGTCTCTTCTCTAGATGATTTAATTGATTTATCTATGCAGCGTTTCAGAATACTAGAGTACAACTTGTAGTTACATTTATTAGTCATAGTTTTATGTTTGTAAAATTTATATCTTAGTATTCTTTTCGTTTTGCACGTTTTTTTTAAACCAGTCGAAATCCATTTTGGATTTTTTATTTTATTTGTTATTTTAATTTTTAATTTAGGAAAGCAGAGATCATAAAATAGCGTTAAATGCTCATGAAAGTAGTTATAAGCAGAATTTACGTCAGAAGCACAATACATGTCTGAAAACGATAAGTTTGTTAGGCATTCTTTAAACTTATTGATGTTATTTTCACTAAAGTCTCTTACATGCACGTAATATTCCTGCAAGATCACTTTACGTTTTACTGGAACGCATAACATTTGTGCTGTATTATGGTTTGAGATGTCCCAGTGTAAAAGCTTTCCCCTGGCTGAAGGTATATTACTTATCAGATGATCTATACACGTTTGCTGACGAGTGGGTTCTTTGATATGAAAGAATAAATTATTATTCATAAGAAGGGTAGTTAGTTCAGTTGATTGAGTCGTGGATTGTAAAATGTTAATATTTAGATCCCCAACAAAAATAACTTTTTTATTACGTTTAAAGCAAGTTTCATGAAATAAAGCTGTTAATAGATTTATAAATAGTTTAAAATCAGATGTTGGAGTTCTATAGAGGCAAATAACCACCATGTTCTGTGATGGTAACTCTATTCCACAACACTCAAAATGATAGTCTCTACATTTTTTCTCGATAGATGTTATTATTCTAAAATTCAACCCTCTCTTCACTAATATGCATACAACCCCTCGCTTTTGCTTTATAATCCTGCAGTACGAACTTGCTCTACAATAGCCTGCGATATTTATTAAACATTCAGAGCTCGATTCGATGAACGTCTCTGATAAACATATTAAATCAGGATCCTCATTGCGAGCTCGAAGATCTGAAATATGTAAATTCAGAAGGTCGCGTTTACTGAGGAACCCGGCTACATTTTGATGTAATATGTATATAGTATCATGATTATGGACGAAAAAAGTCCTCAACCGTTTCTGTCTGAGTAGCTGCGTTTATCTTTGGTACTTTACGGTTTGTGTACCCATATGCATCATGTCAGACCTTTGCTGGTAGCGTGCAGTATTATTAGAAGATTTTTTCGTATTTTTTGTAACTTGCCCAGTACGTACACCCTTTTTTCCAAACGATAGGAATTGATCCAAGATAGAATTGATTTTTTTACATAATACAACTATGCTTAAGTTATTATAATCAGAATCAAAGTCAATAGAAGTACAATTCTCGTGTTGTCTAGTTAGCATTATTAACATATCGTTTAGTGTCTTTTCGTTCCTGAATGTATTTCTTATAATTTTTAGAATAAAAACCGGACACTTAACATATTTTAGGAAGATACAGAGTTCTGTCATAACTTTAAGTGGACTTTTGTCATGCTGGCCAACACAGATTATTACGCGGTCCTAGGGAGCTATGTCGAATAACTTAGCAGAACTTAGTATTTCCTCTGATGATGCATTCGGTTTAATAAACGAGATCACCTGGTATCGCTCGTAGGTACTGCGTTTTCTTAACTTACGGATGTATGTGGCTAGTCCCAGGCATTGTGTTCCTCCAAATATGAATAGTAAGTGAGTAAGTAAAGTAAAAAGGCGTTTATTTTGCAACCATAACACATAATTAGACATAGAAAAAAGATGGGTACACAAGATAAAGGTTACAAAAATTGACCAACACTCAGCAAATGCTATGGCAGGATGTGTCCTGCCAGAGCGCTGGTCTTCCGTGGAGGCCATAGTAAAACGCGTGAGTTACGGCGCAACTCACACAAAAATAATACAATGTTAAAAATAAAATACACAAACCTAAGTAAAACAGAGAAATAAACACATAAATTAAACAGTAATACAATTGAACAAATCAAATAGAGTGTAAAATAGTTTCAACTTTTATGATGGGAAATTTTAATATTAGTAGGTACCTAAAAGAGGTACCGAATGAAAAAAACGAACTAGTTGGAGTAGTGGTGAACGGATTGTGTAAAGGCCAAGAACGGCTGCTTACTATAATTAGAATAATATTTTTGAGAGTCATTTAGATATTTTTTTAAACAATTTTTGAAAGACCAAGTGTCGCTTATCTTTCTTTGTGTCAAGAATTTTTTGTTCTAAGCTGAGCCTTATGTGTCTTTTGTTACGATTCCAATGATAACTCGAACCTGCGCAGGCGATTTCCTTGACATTTTGGATCTCTAGCTGGTGCCCCGATGTGGATGGCTCAGATTATGTTGGATGGTTGGCTAGGTTCGATTTGATGTTCCGGTCCCGTTTCCCGGTTTTGGCTGCAGGTTTCTTCTGTCCGATTGCTGGGAATGGGAACGTTTCCCACGCTATCATGTAGCAATAAAGGGCTTTTTCTGAAGCTGTCAGTTAGGCGCCGTTTTGCTTTATTTTTTCCATCTGACGAAATTTGTTTCCGCATTGAAGAATGTGGGCTTCTGCATATTTGTTTTAAAATTTTAATTTCTTGAGCAAGTTGTGATACGTATTTTTAAGGTCCATATTTTCCAAAATTACATTTTCTAGTTCATGTTGTGTACTTTGTAAGTTTAGACGTAGGTTGCTAATTTCTGTTTTTAGTTCCTCTGCATTACTTGGATGGATATGCGTGGAGAGGTCTAGACTGGTACCCAACAAGTTGATTGAATGGGAAGAGTTGAGCGATACGTTTATTCCATCGAACGAATTTGGTTTCACCAAATTTTGTTTTCTCATAGTAATGTTATTTGATTCATCCATATTTGTTAATTTGTAGTGGCGACCTCTGCCGCCGCCTCGTCGCACGTCGTCGTTGACTAGGTGGTTGTACTCGTACTATGATCTCTCTCGTTGTGATTTAGTGATCCAGTGATGGGTTCGTTCTGTAGTCAGTCGTTTTTTCCACAGATGGCGCTAAAGCGCTTTCATAAACTTTGCAATTATTAAATTACAAAGATACAAAATTTTGCTAATTGGGGGTTCGAACCTGGGTACTTCTGGTAACCAGTGACAAAAGTATGGTACCGCCCGCTTCGGCCAATCTTCAATCAACAGTATACGTCACAATCGAAATTATGAATACAGTTTCACTTGCAGAATTTAGTAGACAAGACAGTGCCAGATTTTCAAGGTCAAGTTTCAAACCATTCTGTCTGTGCCACAAAGACAAAGGAACTTGACCAACGGTTTTTATGATGTAAACAATACATAAACTGCACAGTTTCTTTGGTATTATGATGTATTTTTGACTCACTTGTAATATTTTCAGTGACTTAATGTAGCTTTGCTGTCGTAATGCTGGTTTGCTTGCATTAAACCTGGTTAAATAACCTCCGTCCATACAATAGTGTCACTATAATTGTTTTCACTGTTTTAACTTTGCGTAGCGGACTAACTGTCACGATAACACTCACACGTGCGCTTCATAACTTATTTTATGATTATACGTTGTTGTATGACCACTAGCGCCATCTTGCTCTTTAAAAATTAGATATCACTTATCAGGTATCTACCTATAAAAAATGCGCGTGCTATGAGCGTGCCTACAGATAATCTCGCGAACCGATCAAGTAGATTGGATACTTTAGGTAGGTACTTTATTTGCTTTATAGCTGAGTAGCTACTCGGAAATATCCCGAGGGAACAAAAGGTCGCCAAGTAAAGGAAATCGTCTTGTCTCTCGATCTTTTATAGGATACATTTAGGAGAACGCTACATGACCTGATCCCACCATCCCCCTTCCACTCCAGGACAAGCAGACGCACAGCGCAATAATCCATACTTGGTGGTATCTATTACCTCCACCCGCACTAAGCGGTTTTCCTCCACTTTTTTATTCGCACCGCAAAAGAATGGAACTCGCTCCCTGCCTCTGTTTTTCCGGCCAATTACAACCTGGGTCTCTTCAAGACAAGGGTGAATAGATATGTTCTAAGCCTTCGTGATACACCGTCGTCGTAAAAAAAAATCGTCAAACAAATTTAAATTTTAGAGCCTTTAATGTACTTACGTAAGCACATTAGTTAAATTGCAAAAATGTATACCTAACGTGAATTACGTACATACTTATATGGTTAAATGATGGTAGAATAGTTATTTGTTATACAAGAGTGCAAAGTTGCTTTTTAACCGCGTGTTCAATTTTTTGACCGAGCAAGCGAAGGATTCTAAAATTAAAAACTAAAATGAGTGATTCTAGCGACGAGAAAGTTTGTTTTTGCATTTAGTCATTTCCTCGCTGAGGTGGAATGAAAAGTTACGTGTTGCACTCGAGTGCAAAGATTTTTCACCTCGTGCTCTTTTGATTCCCTTGCTAACGCTCAGGATTCTAATTTTGAATCACTCGCTGCGCTCGTGATTCAATTTTAGAATCCTTCGCTTGCTCGGTCATCAAAATTGAACACGCGGTTAAAAAGCAACTTTGCACTCTTGTATAACAAATAACTATTACGACACTATTAGATATCATCGTTGCAAATAACAGAAGTTTGTCTAAGATTTTTTTCATAGTGGTTGTTTATCATGTTACCAGCTGTAACCTTGTTTTCTCCTCAGATTTTCATACAACTTGACGATAAACGTCTTTGTTTTCAAAAAAGAATTCTAGAACCGAGTATAGCTAGCCTAGCTATTATTATCGCAGCAATCATAGATTTATATAATACTAGCTGCGCCCCGCGGCTTCGTGCGAGTTGTAATCATACAATTACAGAAATTTAATGCTCACCCCCTGCCTTCCTAAATAGATTCTTATTTACTTTATATTTTATATATAGCTGTGAGTTAATCGAACTTAGAAACTCCTTACCGCTCCTCAGAGGTTAATATTTGAAAATTAGCTTAGTTTAATGTTATTCAAGAACCTAAACGTGATCGTTTCGTGAGCACGGCTCTGTGCGTAGCATGTGCTACGCTCTTCGTAGAGTTCGTAGCAAGTGCTACGAATACCCGTTATACCCATCCTAACCCTATAAAAGTAATTTTATTCACTGCAAGTCAATTAAATAATAAAAAAGTGAAAACTATTTGTTTTTATTTTTGGTATCTGAATGATATACCAAGGTACTTACACCACCTACCTGCTAATTAATTACCTGACATCCTTAACGATGCCGAACTATTTACCTTATAAAGCAGACTACTCTTTAAAGGGATTACCTATGAAGCCGTAGTGTGCGTTCGTGACCCGTTTGTACATCGCCGCATGCTTATAAGTATTCATAAAAACAACAGTATCAAAGTATCACTCTTCTGCATCATTCACTTTTCACCTCTAGGTATCGCGAACTGAACAATGGATTTTGGATAATTCCCATAACGTTTATTGGAAGGTGACGCAAGTTTCGCGACTACATAGGTTAGGTATTGCGACTACTACCTACTTCTTTCTTCCAACAAAAAACAAAAAACAACAAACCAAAAAACAAAACAAAAACGTTAACAGCCACATTTTTTGGTGAAAAAAAATTCTTTTATTATTTATTTTATTTATTGCTGTCCCACTACTTGGCAAATGCCTCCCATTTTTACTTCCACTGCTCGCTATTTTACTATTTGATTTTATGAAATTAAACGTTATTTTGATCGTCCTCCTCGTTCTTATACCTACCTACCGCATACACTTTCTCACAGGCGCTTCAACCATACGCAAATCGAATGCCTGTCGTAGTCAACAGTCCGTGACTGTCGGATTACGAGCAAACTAGTTAGTTTACCAACTGACCCGTTTTAATGTGACCAACTAGAAGGGGAACCAACTTACAGGGGGCGGGCAGCAGCGCCCCAGCAGAACTATTCTACCGCTGAATTGTGATCCCGAACCCGCATGCCCAGCATTGGGATTATGGGCGTGAGATAATAAGCTTATACGACGCTTATCAGGGACCTGCGTCCAGCGGTGGACCAATAAACGCTGTTGAGGATTGTGCACAACACCTTAAGCTTCGACATGACAGTCACAGAGTTGCAGGCTGAACAAGTGACAGTATGTATGCCTATCCAACCCACATTATGTCTCATTTACTCGTAATTGCTAGTATTACGAACATTGGCAGAATTGTGACCTGACACAGAGCGTAGGTATTATAATTCTATTATTATTCTATGCTATGAGACGTACCCATTTGGTTGAGAAATAATAATAAATAAATAATGCTGGATAGTCCACACAGCAGCATCATCGAGCCCCTAGTTATGTAGAGCTTGTGTTATGGGTATGTGAGTATTATATCTATGTTAAGGGTACTAGATGACTGATATATTTAATACAATACATAACACAGATAGACTATTACAAAATACAATAAAACCCGGAGCAAATATTTGTTGATTGGACCCGCAACCAACCCGCGCTTCATCGGTCGAACGGTCGGCGATATTGAATATGTATTACGGGCGTAAAAAATATTCGCATTTGAGTCTAAACGCAACGACATAAGTCTCATTTTAAATCTAACATTGGTTACCAGTGACACAGGTACGTATTTGTACGCTTAATTTAATAAAATAGCTTGTAGTAATGGTAATCTTTTACCAAGGGCGTAGTACGTCAGTCTGTCGTATCGGTGCGTCGAAGTTCGTACGGAGCATACGTGGGACGCTTAAGATGACCGCTGTGCCCGAGGTGGTGGTGGAAAGTTGCAATGGTGTGGACGAGGCTGGTTCCCAGAGTGACGCCGCTGACGTGGTTCATACGAACGGAGATGATGGGTAAGTCTTATACATTTCTCGGCCTCTAGACAAGGACTTATAACAAGCTGTAAACTATTCTTGAAATCCAATAATCTCTCCTCTACCTATCGCTCGCACAATAGTGGACTATAATTACATATAATATCTTTTGCGTTTGAGACTGACTGCCGCCATGCCCGAGGTTCACGTAGGAGATCATCATCATCACTCTTATGGAGAAGGATCCAGCTAGACTGAGCAGCGTTTGGGTTTATCTCGACTACGTCGAGTCTTTTCGTCATCCATACCGCAATGCTTGAAAACGGAAGTTTCAATCAGTGCGTCCTACCCGTCACGTCACGACCTACGCAGCAGAGACGTGGACACTCACGCCCTTACGGTAGGGTAGTTCAAAGTCGCTCTACGGAACGATAGAAAAAGCTATGCTCGGAGTCCCTCTGAAGGATAGGATTCGTATCGAATAAATCCGACAGAGAACCAAAGTTATCGACATAGCTCTAAGAATTAGCAAACTGAAGTGGCCGTGGCCGGCCACGGATATTTCCCGAAAAACCAATAACAACGTGTTCTTGAGTGGAGACCACGACTCGGAAAATGTAGTGACAAAAATGACGCCTTCCGGCAAGGTGACGATTTGTGAAAGACTGACCCATACTTAGGTAAAGTACATATTCTGCAGTCTACTGTCATTCCCCAACTACTGCTCATGCACCTTCATCAAAAGTACTTACTTACCTACAATTTAGGTTTCTTAAAGGTCCTATTTCGTTCCATCTTTTAATGTGTCTCTATCCCTTGCCGTTAGCAATTCGAGCTGCAATTACATGAGCGAAATGTATAGGTAAGTAGGTACCTAATTGGACTGCTTTTAGCATTTTATACGAAATTCAATTACGTGGAACAGCGTCTTATTTTCTGAAATCACCTACCATTTCACGAACTAGGTACAACTAGGTACCTCAATTTTATCCTTCTGGGCCTTTTTGTGATAATAACTATCTTTTCACAATGATTGCCACGCATCTACATTATAAGAATCTAGGTAGGTACAATACAACTATTCCGATACAGGTACCTAGTAGTAGAGATTGTTGAGTTGGTGAAATGGATTATTTCACCAACTCAACAATCTCTACTCATTTTATCAAACATACAGTATATCTAGGTCACAAATCGTCTGGAAGGAACCTAGGCGATCCTAAATAGGTACGCGCAACAAGAACATGGGTAGGTGGCACTTAAGGCCCATACACCAGTGAAAGTGGCGCCCCAACTATTTTATCTTATTATTACGTTAAACGCAGCAAGTTTTAAAAATCCATCGTTCAGTTTGTGGTATCTATTATTTATAAGTTATTTATTAATGCCTCTGTAATAGTTTCATTTTGTAAGCTTAGGCAGAGATACGAAGTTGCGCTTTTTGGCCACCAAACTATTTTCGCATCTCCTCCTAAACTAAATGAGATAAAATTATTACAGAGGTCTTAAAAAATAGCTTGTAATCCTCCCGGACCCAACTCACAACTATATTAGATAAACTGAACGTAGGATTTTTAAAAATTCCTATGATAAACGTAAAAATATGATTAAATATCGGCTGTCATATTGGCTCGGGTATGCGCCCTCTTCACCAAACCAATTGGGGCAGGTCCTGGATGTCAATCTCTAATATAATAATAAATATCTACCTATCTTATCTTATCATCTTTTATCACGTAATATTCCACCTAGTGATACGCATTAAATATCAAGTGATAAATATCACAGATATAAAGTCCCGCAAAAAACTGCATTCTCTTGCGGCTTAGTGAGCAACTTATCGAAGAAAATCCCGTGGTGCATATCGAATTGCAGATTTTGAGAATATGCATGGTTTCTATGAAGTAACACTCGATATTTTAATAGTTTTTGCTTTGTGTTGAGTAGGTAGATATTTTTTCAGAATGGCTCTGCTGACCAGTGACAATATGGTCGTCGATTGAGACTGTGGTCATCTTCCTCTATCCCTTCTAATCGGCAAAATTGCACATTTTCGTGCGCCGAAATTTAAATTGGATTTCTCTTTTGTAGATTCGCCATTGACGTCAAACTGGGATGCCGTGTGCGTTTCCAAGACGTCATAAATACGTGAGTTTCTAATTGCCCACGCACGTCACCGTACCTTAAATGTTTCACCGACTTCACGTCTCGTAAAACTAGTAAGCGATACGGACCTACTCCTTATTCCGAACTTGGCTGGCACTTTTCCGTACTTATACCTAATCTTGTAAACTAATACTTATAATTATTATGTGCTAGTATAGTACTAACATTCATTTCTTAAACTCTACGCTAAAAAGTATTTCTCATTACTCGTACTCGGAAAGTAAGTCGGAAGTTGCCTGGGAAGCGGAATGAAAATATTGTAATAAACAAGTGTTGAGTCGTCTAAGATCAGACGCATTTGCCGAAAATTTAGACGTTCTGCATTTTTATTTTATTTCTTATGATTCGATGTTACTTTTCTGTAGCAGACTATTGCAAATTGATGACAAAGAAATATTCATTAATAATTTTTTGGTTTGCGTAGATGCTATCTATTTAAGCAAATTAAGAGTTTTGAAAGCAGAATAGGGTATATGCATCGATTTTTTATTTGTTTTAATCGATTCTTTAGGTCATTATTTAACCGAAAAATGATAAGACACTCACTGAATTTCGCAATAATAAGGTAAAAAAAAACAAATCAAAACTACAATCATTTTCGGGTGATGAAAACGCTGCCATATTAGCGCCATGTTTATTTGACGTCCACGTTCACACTCGATTAAAACCTTTTGTGACGACCTCAGTAGTGATCATCTCCGAAAAGAGGTTTTCCGAAAAATCTGAAAATAACCGACAATACGAGATGTGAAGTGGGCAGAATAGTGTCATATCATAGTGCAGCAAGCAGAATAAAAAAAAAAGAAATGTGAACAGCGATGTCACGTCCGCTCTAGTCAATGGCGTAGCGTTTTGAAATTTTGCGATTGAGATTTAAAATATCAATTTTTCAATGGTAAAATTCTACAATAAAAACATTACAAAATTCTAAAATAAATATCTAGATATGTTTCTATATCAATAGAGAATACGTATATATTTTTTTAGCCATTTTGAAATCACATGCATATACCCTATTTTTTCGACTTACCATAGTGAAGAAAATAACATGTCGGCCGAAGACATAACATGACGACCTCTGTGGCGCGGTGGGCGAAGGTCCGCCTACGACGCAGGAGGTTGCGGGTTCGATTCCCGCCTTGGGACAAATGTGTGTACGATCTGCAGACATTTTTTTTCAGGGCGTGGGTGGTAGTTTTCTATGTATAATAAAAATATCTATCTATTTAGTGTATAGTATTATGTATACACTGTCAGTGATATCAGTTGACACTGACAGTCAGAACGCGACAAGTGTTGCCATAAGAAAAGGAAAAATTTCTACCAATAATACCATTTTTACCAAGTGTTACCTCCACACAAATATAAATTACCCAACATAAAAATGGAAAAACAAAATGGAAATCCTACTTTCAAAAATAAATGAAAAGTTTTATGAACAAACAACTATACTATCAACAAAAAATACGAAAAATGTTATGGAAGCTTTAGATGAAAAATCGAAAACATTGAAAGAAGAAAATAACAACAAAAGTCACTAATTTGAAACAAAAGATAACATTTTTAGAAAAGGAAAAACGCATGAATAATTTGATTATATTTGGCATCGATGAAAAGGGAAAGTCAGAAATAGAAGTAATTGATTATGTAAAAGTTATTATAATAAAATCAGGAACGAAATTAGACAATCAAGAAATAAGCTACATTAAACGAATTGGAGCACAATATGATAAAAACCGGCCAGTAAAAATATGTCTTACAACAACGTGGAAAAAACATCTTATCTTGAAGAACAAGCGCAACCTTCCCACAAATGTTTATGTTAAAGAGGACTTCCCCAAAGAAGTTCTCGTAACACGAAAACAGTTACAAACACAAATGCAAACAGAAAGAGCAAATGGGAATGTAGCGTTTATAAAATACGACAAGCTTATAGTGAAAAAACCAGAGAACAGCCGCGAGAAACGGAAGAGAGGTCTCAGGATCGCCAACCACCCCATGCCAGAAAAAGCCAAATACGAAGAATATTGAAAATACGAAGACATCCCAAAGTTCTACCAGGGGAGTCATTAAAGTAAGTATCCTTACGTATGTAACATGAGAAAGATCTGTTTCCATGTCAGAGCTGCCAAAAAACAAATAAAGGCCTTCTCCAACCGGAACCTACCAACAGACAATAAATATAAACGTAAACGTACAACAATAAATATAAACGTAACTTCAATAAATCAACCCCCAAGCCGGCTGGTCACCGTGGGGAAGTCGACCAAAACCCTCCAAAAAATCTGCCAACTAAATCCAACACGAAAAAGAGAAAACAAGAGATTCTATATGTATGTACACACGAACCTTAAAAACATCAGAAAGTTTGTTAGAATTAGAATTAGCTATCAAAAACATCAAGTGGGACATTTTGGGCATAAGTGAGATGCGAAGAATAGGGGAAGGGATAGAAGAGAGAAGCAACTTCATCATGTACTACAAAGGAGAAACTGCTGGACAACGAGGTGTAGGATTTCTGGTAAAACCAAGACTCAAAAATAAGATCATTGGGTTTAAAGGAGTAACAGACAGATTAGCAGTCATTCATATTAAATTACCAAAATATTCGAAAACCTGGACAGTCATTCAAGTCTACTCCCCGACAGAACAAGCGACAAGAACAGACATAGATAAATAATAGATTCCAAGAGTTCCCATGAATCCTAGAAAACCTTTGTTATATGGTTTACCTAAAATACATAAGTCTAATATTCCGATTCGACCCGTTGTTTCTTACATAGGAGCACCAGCATATGGTTTGTCAAAATATTTGAATTATGAATTGAAATCTAGAACTGGTTTCAATCCCAAATATAGTTTAAAGAATAGTATGGATTTAATTAATAAAGTTAAAGATATCAACTTGCCTCATAATGCGAAATTATTGTCGCTGGATGTAGAAAGTTTATTTACAAACGTACCATATGAGGAGAGTTTGAGAATATTGGAAGGACATCTTGAACGACAACGAGTAATTCCGGCAGAAAAGGAGGAGTTAATATCTTTCACTAGGGCTTGTATGCAGCAAAATTACTTTCAATTTGGCAATCAATGTTACAAACAAAAGGAGGGGTTAGCTATGGGCTCACCACTGAGTCCACTTATAGCAGATATTTTCATGGATAGCTTTGAGATTAAACACATTATAGGGGAGTCAAAAATCTTATATTATTATCGTTATGTTGATGACATTATCATATGCTGGACCGGAAGTTTACGTCAAATAGAACTATTTGTTAACAAACTTAATACAATTCATCCTAAAATTAAATTCAAACTCGAGTTGGAAACCAATGGCTCGCTGAACTTTTTAGATTTGACTTTAACTAGGTTAAACAATAGGCACGATTTCCAAATTTACAGAAAACCGACTTATACAGACATTACAATACCGAATTCTTCTTGTCATCCATTACAACATAAGTTAGCAGCTTATCGTAGTTTTGTCCACAGATTGATGTCAGTACCCCTATCACGGGAGAACTTTAATAAAGAGATATCTATTATTTACCATATGGCAGAAAGAAACGGATATAGTAGAAATATAGTTGATGGTCTAATTAGGAGTAAACAACGTAACATTGTCCGTTCTTTATTGTACCCTGTTGCCCCAGATAGGATAAATAAATATGTAGGAAGTTTAACTTACTTAGGTCCATTAAGTGAGGGAGTTTCAAGGGCTTTGTCCAAAAATAAAGTACATGTAGCGTTCAAAACAAACAATTTATTAAAACAGATTTGTAACGGAAAAGATAGATTGGATAACAATAAGAAATCTGGTGTTTATAAGTTAGTTTGTGATGAATGTAATGGTGTTTATGTAGGTCAAACGGGTCGTAGTTTTCAGGTTAGGTATAAAGAACATTTAGCGGCTTATAGAAACAATCATCCAGAAAAGTCAAATTTTGCAAAACATTTATTAGAATCGGGTCATTCATTAAATGATAATCACTCATTTTCAATTTTACATACTTGTGATAAGGGATTTAGGTTGTCGGTCTTAGAAAATTTAGAAATTACAAAATACAGTAATAATACATTGTTAAATGAATTAAGTACAGGTTTGCCTCGATCGCCATTATTACGGATTTTTTCTAGAAATGGCGCGAGCGGTGATGTCACGGACGCAGGTAATGGGCGTAATGCGTCACCATGACTGTTTATAAGGGGCGGTTTTGCGAGCGATGCCTCACTTGGCACGCGGAGCTCGAAGTGACAACATCTCTGGTGGGACTCTGCCGTTGTTGTTTGGCGCTCTCAGTGTCAAGATCGAGTGATGATCCCTGATGATGTCTCGTGGAGAGACGAAACTAGTTGACGACTTGCTTTGATAAATGTTCTTTCATTTTGTATAAATGTACAATTTGTTAGATTTTATCGCAGAAGGTTTTTTCGCGGAATTGTTACTAAATATTTTTCATTCTTATATAGACATAGATATTTTTTACGACAAACTAAGTGAAGTTATTGAAAAATATGCGGAAAACAATATTGTGCTCATGGGTGATTTCAATGCTCAAGGCGCCCAACTACCTGGGGAAGAACACATTATAGGAAAATACGGAAAAGGAAAAAGAAGCAAAATTGGAGAAAAATTAGTAGAATTTCTGCTCGAGAACAACTTAACACCTCTAAACACTGTTTTTCGAAAAAAACCCAAAAACAAATGGACCTGGATTTTTCCAGATGGCAACACTAGAAACGAAATTGACTACATAATAACCAACAAAGCTAGATCATTCAAGGATACGAATATAATACAAAACCTAAACTTTAATACTAACCATCGTATGGTTCGTAGCTGCTTAAACGAAAACGTAACAAAAAATCGTAGACCAAAAGCAGTTCAAATAAACTATCTACCCATAAACGAAAATACAGAAGACCTGATCGAAATTATTACCTCAGAGATGAATATAAACGAAAAGTATAAAAGAATAGAAAACAAACTCAAAGAACATGCAAGAAAACAAATAAGTAAGAAAAACGAACCCTATCTTAGCGAAAAAACTTTAAAACTAATTGAAGACAGAGGAAATCTAATAGCAAAACAGAATAAAAAAGAAAACCAAAAAGAAATCTCTAAACTTAGCAAAGATATTTGCGAAAATATGAGAAAAGACAAAAAAAAAAAAGAAGAACCAAAACCCTAGAAAATCACATCAACAGAACGGGAGGCACGATAAAAGCGCTCAAGGAACTTCGAGAAGAAGGAAAAGAATGGATACCAAAGTTAAGAGACAAAAACGTTTCAACAACTTCTCGCAGCAAAATCCAAAATATAGCAACAGACTATTATCGCTCACTATATCACGAACCAAATCTAACGACAACGGAATGTCTTTCGACAATCGAAGACAACGAAGATATACCAGAAGTGGAAAAAGCTATAAGAAGTCAAAAAACGGAAAAAGCCCCCGGTCCAGATAGAATAACAAACGAACTAATGAGAGGAACAATCAAAGAACTAAGTCCAATATAAACAAAAGTTTTAAATGAGACTTTAAAAACTGGCACCATCCCAAGCCAATGGGCAGAATCACACATAATACTCCTACATAAGAAAGGCCCAAAAGACGACATAAGAAACTACAGACCCATATCCCTCATTTCAATGTATATAAAGTTTTGCAAAAGTAATTTTTTTATGGTGCTAGAGAAGCTATAATAATAATAATAATAATAATAATAAACCTTTATTTCAGACTTCATACATAGGTCCATAGATTACACTTAATTGGTACATAATATATATAATCGAATAGTCAGCTTAATTAACAGAGTCAAATCGGAACACAGCAACACAATAATCAAAACAAGAAAAAACAATATTTACTTACAATAATTATTTGGCAATGTTGTACATTATATTATTATTATTAGTATAGGCGTGCATCCTTGAAGAGTGATACTTATAAATGCAGTCAAACCTATTAGCGAACACGCGAGGAATGCTGTTGGAGCTGGCCCGGACCCTGCGCACCAGAGATGCTCCCCGCTTACGCATGGTGGTGTAGAAACAATCCACGCGCGCTTCGGCGAACATCCCTGACGCGCTGCAGAACCGGGGCAGCCCCATCAGCACCCTGAATACGTTATTATACTGCAGACGTAGGGCGCTGTACTGTTTTTGCGTATGATTCACCCACAGGCTGCATGTGTAAAAACTAGAACAATATGCTTTAAAAAGCGTTGTTTTTACCTCTCTAGAGCAGCAAGCCAACCTGCGGGCTATCATGTTCGCTCTTACAGATAGCGCCCTCCGTTCTCTCTCAATGTCTGCATCGTCTTTCAGGTCAGAGGTTAAGAGATGTCCCAAGTACTTAAATTCTCTAACTTGCTTTAATGGAGTTCCATATAACTTTATGGGCGGTATGTTATTTACGGGACAGCTTCCTCTGGCCTGGAAAACCATGCATTCACTCTTTTGCACATTATATTTAAGTCCATGTTCAGTAGCGTACCTCTCGCAAATCTTTAATAGTTTACCGAGACCACACGTGGATGCGCTCAACAGCACCATGTCGTCTGCATAGCTTATGTTGTTGATGCAGACACCGTCAATGTGACAGCCGACACGGCTACTGCTGAGCTCAACCATCAGTGCGTCCACATTGAAGAGCTTTGGAGACGTCAGCCCGCCCTGTCTCACACCGCACTCCAGCCTGTATGTATCCGAGTAAGCGCCTGACCATCGCACCACATTGACCTGGTTTTGATACCAGAACTTAAAAATGTTACTAAGCTCTGGTGGCATTTCTAGTTCATTTAGCTTTTTCCACAGTAAATCATAACTAACCAGGTCGAAAGCTTTGGATAGGTCGAGGAAACAGGCACGAATGGGAGTCTTGCGATCGGTGTAGTACTTAACAGTCTGCTTCAGGCTCAAAATAGCCGTATCTGTTGATAAACCTGGTCTAAAGCCAAATTGACTTTCCTTAAGTGTTAGATAACGACTAAGTTGAGCAGACCTTGGCCAGTACCTTGGCTACAAATGCTACAATGGTGGCTAACGAAATCGGTCTTTAATTATTCTTATCACTAGTGTCACCAGTCTTATTTTTAACGATAGGTACCACCACAGTTTCATCATTTCATCGGGTAAGTATGAGTGTCCCATACATAAGGTAAAGAACATAGCAAGCACTCTGGGCAGATGAGGACCCGCGTTCTGTAGGTGTTCTATGCTGAGACCATCATGGCCAGGAGACTTACCACTTAACATACCTTTTATAACTTTGTGTACATCAATGGCTGTGAACCTAGTTTGTAATTCCTGGCCATTGGCTCCTACATCGATTACCGACTGTGATGGTCCCAAGGGCGAGTGCACGGTAAAGTGATCCCTGAACATTTCTGCTATGGCATTATTGTCTGTGAGACCAGCAACGCTCACAGGAAGACCCGGTTTACTGTTCAGCTTATTTGTAGACTTCCAAAAACTACGAAAATCCTGTTTTAAGTGTTGTGCAGTAATATGACCCATTTTAATTTGTTCGCTTTTAGTTTGACAGCACCTTAACTTCACTTTAAAAAAAAATCTGCTTTCTTTCATATCGGTATGCAGTATGCACACGGCTTGAAACAGGTTTCCCAGAGTTCAGCCAGATCTGAAACTTCGACCTGGCCTCCCTATGTGCATCACTAACATACCTATTCCACCCCGCAATTGGTTTCTTTTTAGATTTTCGAGTTACACAGTTTACTTTACTACAGGTCGCTGCTTGACATAAAACATTAACAATTTTATTATACAATATATCAATAAAACATCTATGCTCCAAATTATTACATTTCAAATTATTACATAATGTCAACTCTCTTGGGAATTAATTAAACTTAAATTATCATTACACATTTTATAGAGGTAATATTGCTCTATTTGGTCAGATTTTCTTTCTCCACATATTACTTTACTAGTTTTATTATTAATTTGTTTTTGTTCTATTAACATCAAACAAAAATACTGAGGATCTTTGGGATATTTCAACCAAAGTACTGAGTTCTATTATTATGGAAGTTTTACACAATTTGAGGTTGCCACTTTCGAGAAACCAGTACCTCATCTTCCCTTTTAAATAAATCAATGGCAGTGAATCATACTTTTACTTACATAAAATTAAATAAGAGAAAATACTTAATTAAATTAAAAAAAAACTATAAACCGAATTATATGGTTTTCTCATTGATGCAGGAAGCACCAGCTTTCAGATAAAAAAATAATCATCAAATTCAGTTAACCCAGTAGAAAGTTCTGAGGTAACAAACATAAAACAATTATTAAAAATTCCTTTTGAAATCGGTAAAAATATGAAAAAAATGAGGCGCTTACCTACGTCTCCACACATAAAATAGGTACGTCACAGTTCAACAAACAACGTAATGATATACTATTTTTAGCAATCTGAAAATGTTTTGTTGCTAAAAGGTTAAAGGAAAAGGCTTGATAATGTACGTAACAATTTTGCGTAGGTAAGTATTTATATTTTTTGTAATTAATCTACCTAGGAAGGTATCTACTCAATTTGTTTTAATAGATGGGGTTAAAATGTCCTATACATCCACGGTTGTCTGGTAGAGATAGTTCTTGAGCGATAAGACCGTCGCTTTTCACTTCGTTTTTTTACAAGCTGTTCTATGATATTGTTTCTTAATAGTACCCACGATAAAAACCTCTACTTTATTAGAGTTAGATAATAATTATAATGCTTGCTGGAAAATTCTGGTACTAGACAGATAACTGATATACTTATAAAATACAATTCATGGCTTCAAAATTAGCCTACCAACTTAAAAAAGTAGTTACATACTGGTTTAAATTAAGATCCATTGAATGAGAATGAGTGACATTGTTGTTTTCACTTACTCGTTTTTTCATAGAAAATGTATAGGAATTTTTTTTTTTTTAATTTTTGCCAAAACTTACGATTTGGTTTGGTATTTTACTTCAGGAAAAGTGTTCCTGGTTGGAAATAGAGTCGATTAAGACCAACTTGTTTTTTTTGACAAACGTCATTATTTGGGCGAAGTGTACATTTTTTTTTTCTTCAAAATAAAACAGAAAGTTCCTTAGAACAAAACCTTCTAACTACAAAAGAAACGGTAGCTACCCTTAAGGGGCCTAAAATTTGCCCCATATAATTCAGATCAGTAATTTCAGCACTTAAAAACAGTTAGCATGGATTGCCTATCCAACTACTATGTTTTTGTTTAGGAAACACTTTAATATTAGCATCTCAAAACAACAATATAAACAACTAAAGTCCGATGACACCATTTTCACTGTTGGGGTTAGCCGTTAGTTACATATCAATTCACACTTTGAATATGTTTTTTCAAGGATTAGAATTACCTGTATGCAAAATTTCAGCCCGATCCGTTCAGTAGTTTTGCCGTCATCCATCCATCCATACATCGATACAAACTTTCGTTATAATATCAGTGTGAAGTATGATGATAATAGTGTGATACATATAGTACATAAAGCAGCTTTGCTTTTTTACGAAAGCTGGGGCTCGGCTTTCCGCAACCCAAGCACATTTTAATCTGCCGCGGTTAGATCGAGAACAATAGAACACCGTGCTGAATGTCTATTTTAGTCGCTTTCGGGAGCTATCTCGACGTCCCATACACCGCAGCGTTGGTTTTATTGATCGAGGTCGCTGGGAGGTACATATTTCAGAACACACTACTCGTAATAAAATAACTTTGAAATGAAAACCATCGTTTAAAATATTCTACGTTTATTAGGTACTTGGATAAAATACTCTCAGGTTCAGAATCACCCCCTTTTAGATAAGCACACCGATAAGGCAACTGTGATTATTTACAGTTCAGTTTCAGTTCCGTTTATTTATTCAAGAACAATTTTTACATCGTGTATGAATATAAGGTACATAATTAAATTAAATTAAATTAATAGCATGCAACAATATAATATAATATAATCTAATTCATCTTTGTTGCTAACATAATAATTACTTTCGTTTGATAAACTCGTCAACTGTGTAAAAACACCCCTTCAGCAAAAGTTTTCTTAAATTATTCCTAAAAATGTTTGGATTGTCAATTGCTTTCATTTCAGTAGGAAGAACATTAAATAATTTGACTGCCTGATACCTACTGCCATGCCTTGCAACATTAAGCCTCGGATGTACCTCATGCTCTAGGTCTT
This sequence comes from Eupithecia tripunctaria, assembly GCA_955876795.1. Lineage (NCBI taxonomy): Eukaryota > Metazoa > Arthropoda > Insecta > Lepidoptera > Geometridae > Eupithecia > Eupithecia tripunctaria. The sequence continues at coordinate 7,875,206 of OY041602.1, read as the reverse complement.
TTCTTCGTGTCATGAGCCTTTTTGTTCTGTTCTCTGCAGTTTCGTATTTGTGAGCATTTCGTACAACGTCCATTAGGACAACTAGTATGTATAAGCTAGGCAGGGTTAAAATTTCTAGATTTTTAAAATATTCTTTACATGATTCCCATGGAGGGATGCACACAATAGTGCGAATGGCTCGCTTTTGTATGACGAAAGCCCGATTTGTGTTACATAGGTAGCTATTACCCCAAAAGCGTATACTGTATCTAAGTTTAGACTCTACCAATGCATAGTAGACCGTTTTTAATTGCTCTAGGCTTATTTCATCCCTCAGACTTCGCAGCGCATAACACGCGGAGCTAATTATGCTTTCGATGGCCCCCAGTTCGGTTTTCCAATTTAGGAAGTGGTCAATATGCACTCCTAGAAATTTGACATAGCCTACAAAGTTAATCTTGTCACCATAGTTCGTCAAGGTCATGTCAATAACTTCGTTCTTATTTGCAGTTGTTCTAAATAAAATACCATTAGTTTTAGTTATATTAAGTTTTAAATTATTAGCAGAAAACCATTTATTAAAAGTCTCCAGAGTCATATTTATTTTAAAAGTCAATTCTTCTAAATTTGTTGCTGAAATTATAGCATTTGTATCATCTGCGTAAACTACTACACTTGTACCAGGAACTGTTTTATTCATAAAGTCAATAAGGTCATTAAGAAATATAATAAAGAATATTGGTCCTAGAATAGATCCTTGTGGAACTCCTCGTATTACGTTCATTACCTCAGATTTAGTTATAATTTCTTGGTCATTAACAACATTTTTTATTTCAATAAATTGTTTTCTATTACTAAGATATGACTTCATTAGATTTAGTGCTTTTCCTCTTATACCATAGAATTCAAGCTTCGTAGTCAAGATTTCATGGTCTACCGTGTCAAAGGCAGATGACAAGTCCAGGAAAATGCCAGCTACTTTCATTTTACTATCTAGATTGATTAATATTTCATTAATTAGGAGATCAACCGCATCAACTGTTCCTACTCCAATCTGGTAGCCGAATTGCCGTTCATTGAGGATTTTATTGACCCTCATATGAGTCACTAACCTGTGTTTAATTAACTTTTCAAAAATTTTTGAAAAAATGGGTAATAGTGAAATCGGCCTAAAGTTTTTTGGATCTGTCCTTTTCCCTTTTTTATATATAGGCAAAACTTTTGCAATTTTAAGTTGATCAGGAAAGTGTCCTAGAGAAATACATTCATTGAAGTACTGGGCCATTGGTTCTGCAAGAATGTCAATATTTTCTTTAATTATTACGATAGGTATTTCATCATAGCCATGCGAGTGCTTAACTTCCATTTTTTTTACAATTATTTTAATTTCACTACTATTTGTGTCATCGAAAACCATGTCATCTTTTATTCGTTCGCAGGAGTTAGTCATAAAATGTATAGCTTGATTTTTTTTCTCATTTATGTCAGGGTCTTCACATATACACATACATAATGTAAAATGTAAAATGTACATATACATACATAATGTATACATACATTTAAACAGCAAATGTATTTTAATGTTGTAACGGTCCAGAATGGCTAGACCATTTATTTACAAATATATGTAATAAATAACTACTGTGCTCTGAATGGTTCTTTGTGTTAGTTATAAGATATCGACATTTCATCGACTTGAACTGCTGCTTGCAGCCCGTAGGGATTTACTAAACAAATGAGCGTTCTACTTCTAACATTCTACTGAATCTATCGTATTTTCTTTACAGCTATTCTCGCAGTAGTTAGTTTTACATAATATCAGCCTTCAGCTTGATTTTACTGAATTGTACAAACGACTTATTTGATGTTAAGATTGTTCCATTGTTGCCTGTCTAAGCTTTCTTAAAAGAACTCACAATAGAGTCCTACCATTTAACTAGACGATCATTGACCACTTCAAATCACGTTTCTACATCACAACGTAAAAGCAAGGTAGATTAAATGTTAGGTGTATCTTGATAAATAAACTTAAAATATTCAATCATTGGGGATGGGGGTTTTACAATGTATCATACATGTATGTATGTAGCAGTGTTGTTGTGAATATCAGCATCCCCTGACGATCAGCATCCGCATTGATCTATGCTGATGTTCGAGTCACAACATGACTCAAAGAGGCGAGGCTTAAAAGGTATTTTTAGACAAATCAGTTTGACATGCACAAACCTTCCTATCACCCCACCTCAAGTATTTTTTTATGTATTAGGTTAGCCAAACCTCACTTGGGTTATGTTATATTATGTTGAACATAGAAAGTAGGTATCAAAAGCTCTGTGAAATTGCAACTGTCTTCATTTTAAGATTCATACAATACCTACAGCTCGCTGACAGACTGAAAGATAGACAAACAGCGGAAGCTTAATAATAGAGTCCCGTTGGCCCCCTTTAGGGGCGGAACTCTAATGGCATGATTTATCGAGACTCGGTTTTGAAGATGGAATGATCATCACCTACATTAAATAAGTGCAGAAAACTCGGTTTGCGAGTCAAACACGCACTTGGCCAAAATCTACTTTTCCTAGTTATTTAGGTTTTTTTTCTTTTGTACCTACCTAAGTGTGTGTGTTGAGATACATTTTTCTATTCTATTCTATTCCAAATCAGGATCAGCATCAGCTTCCGTTGACGTGTCCAAAAACTGCACCAGCGGCAACCCTGGTATGTAGGGAAGGTGGACATGATAGAATCAGTTTTAGAAAACGACGTTTTAATATTAGAATCACAATATTATATATATATATTTTAATGTAACTATCTATTAATAAATAAATAAATACATCATATTATTACAATAGAGTCTAAGACTAATAAGTAATTTAAATTTGACTTAAACTGCTAAAATACTCAGATAATAAGAATGTGTCCATTAACACGTTTCTTAATGTCTCTATTTAAGGCGAAGACACTTTGTTCATGTGTTCTTTTTTATAGTACTCACTATTTTTCACTAGCACATCACTAAACCAACTCAAAAGGTTTTGTCCTTTTCAGTCGTCTTTATATGTCTGTATTATCGAGGAGCTGGATAGCCTCGACATTCACGTGGTGATGAAGTCTCTGTTCGTGAGCTTCGGCAAACTTTTAAATAACACTAACGACTAGTTCCACTTTAAGGTCCCTGTGGAGGTCGTCGTTTCTTATGTACCAGGGGGCATTAACGATGCCCCTCAGTACTTTATTTTGAAAGCGCTGAATAATTTGAATGTTCGCCTGAGCGGTACAACCCCACAGCTGTATACCATAAGTCCAGATCGGCATAAGGACTTGTTTGTAAATTAATAGTTTTGTGGTGACACAGTTTAGCTAGCAGTACGCGGCGCAAACGCGTTTCGCTTATTCAGCTTTTTCTGTAGCTAAGCCGCGTCTCGCCAGTCATTCCACCGAGCTCTCTTAAAGAACACAACTAGTTAAAGATTACAGATTATATTAAAGTCACTTCGTAGAGCCCCCTTTGAGTAGTCATATCCTAATTAAGGATTAAAGATAAGCATTCTATTGTAATTTCATGTACGAGTGTTGTGTGTTATCAATAGACTCAGTTAAAAATAATAACTCTTTTATTACAAACAACCCACAATACGTAAAATAAAGACTAAAGAAATATAATTACAAAATTGGTGACCCTGACGTGATTTAATAATATTGTGGGTTGTTTGTTCTTATTATTGGACACTGATAGTGACGAATGTCTTTCGAGCAGCCAGTAAATGTTTTTGTACCGAAGATTCAATTCATTCTGTTTCTTTTTGACATGAGCTTTCCAGCGGAGCTTAGCATCCAATGTCATCCCTAGGTATTTCGCTGTATTCTCATATGGTATAGCAACACCGTTTATATGAACCGGATGGTAGTTCTCTTTTTTGTTGGTAAAGTCGATATGGACTGATTTACTTTCATTTAATTTGATTCTCCATCGCTTAGTCCAACTAATGAAGGTGTTTAGGGCAGCTTGTACTTTTTCTGTTGCTTCTTTATGAGTAACTCCTGCTGCCATAATTGCTGTGTCATCTGCAAAGGTCGCAATAGTAGTCTTTTCTAGCTTAGGGATGTCACAAGTGTACAGTAGGTAGAGGACCGGACCTAGTACACTCCCTTGTGGCACGCCAGATTTGATTTCTTTAAGGCCTGAATATGCACCATCTTGTCTTACTCTAAACATTCTCTGTGTTAAGTAGGACTCAAGTATATTTGCAATTTTGTATGGTAACATGATCCTTAGCTTATGAATAAGGCCTTTATGCGATACCTCGAATGCTTGTGCAACTTCAAGAAAAACTGTAGAACAAACTTTTCCTTTCTCGAGAGCTTTTTCTATAGTATTGGTTATTCTGTGTACCTGATCTAGGGTTGAGTATCTATAATAGGCTTACGCCGTGTGGTGCCGGCGGCATAGAATTTGCACCACCCCAATTCTTCCCGTGGGTGTCGTAAGATGCGACTAAGGGATATCTTCTGGGGGGCGGGCAGCAGCGCCCCCCGCAGAACAAATCTTCCACCAAACTGCGATCAACCCAACCCGCATGCCCAGCGTGGGGATTATGGGTATTACCCCCCTATGAGTTAACGTATTCACTGCCCAGCTCTGCGGTGCGACCCGCAGGGGCGCGCCGCAGCCGAACGAGGTGGAGAATGCCACCTGCGTCTTGGGCCATGAAGGTGTTAATCGCCAATAAGGCGTTTATTAGGGGGAGGCCTGCGTCCAGCAGTGGACCGATACAGGCTGTGGATGGATGGAATAGGCTTTAGTCGCCGTAATAAGAGTTTTTCAAATAATTTGGATATGATTGGTAGCAGTGATATTGGTCTGTATGATGTTACTTCATGGGATGGCTTACCAGGTTTGGGAATAATTATGACCTCAGCAACATTCCACATATCAGTTACGTACTGAAGTCGAAACGCAGCATTGATAAGGGTGGTGAGTTTTACTATGGCTTTTCGGGGGAGGTTTTGCAACACTTCTCCAGTAATAAGATCATAGCCAGGAGTTTTTTTCCGGCTCAGATTTTTGATTTCTCTGTACACTTCTTTTGGTATAACTAGTCTTAATGTCTGTATCTAGATCTAATTTTTCTGTAGGTTAAGTGTCATATGCATTGACGTCATTTCCTTCAAAAGTTTGTTGTAAGTGCTGAGCGAAGCGTGTAGCTTTTTCTTCACTACTGGCCGCCCAGCTACCATTTTCTTTTCTTATAGGAGGAATCTGCATTGTCAGTTTTTTAGGTTATTCGCCATTTTCCATAGTGAATAATCTGTAGTTTTACCAGTGGTTAGTTGGGTTAAATAAGTATTCATGTTTTCATCATTAAAGCTCTTAATTTCCCTGCTTAATTGCTTAGTGAGATTATTAAGTACTTTTTTGTCGTCGGGGTCCCTAGTCATGTGCCAAAATAATACCTAAACAATAATAATATAAAATATTATATTGTATATAATAAATATATATTGTATACAATATAATATATATTTTTATTAGAAGACTGTTTATTACTCCTTGACATACAAACATATTATTTGCATAAAAATAACATTATATTTATAAATTTTAACACATGTAATGAAAGAGTCACGGTTTTTTATGCAAGAGCCGCAACACGAATTATCTAATTATTTATGAAAACATTTCAGAAAAATAACAATATCAATAACAAAAGACACTTTCTACCATAATATCTCACTAATTCTACCATGAAACTCACTACATGAAAACTCAACACATTTATAAAAAAAAAAAAAACAACTTCCCCTTAGAGAAGAGAACCACCAAGCTCATGAAGCATACCTTTGTAGTTTTTATGTAATGATTAGAGAGGATATGTACCTCCTGAAGTATATTTGAAGGTCCTAACGGGGGGTTTTATTGTTATCATAAGCCAATTTAAAAGTAACAAAACAAAAATCCTGACTTACATTAAATTATAATGTTGGACAATCCACACCTCCACATCATCACCACACGTCAGCTCTGCTGACTTTGAGGTTAGATGATGAGCTTGTTATATGGGCAGTACTGATAACCGGTAGTACGTCGGTATAGTGGCGTGTCAGGGTGGCTCTAGAATCAAGATCGTCTCGTTGAGTTAAGGACAAGGAGAAGGGCCAAGCGTATAATATAAACGGAGATAGAAGTCCTTTGTCTCAGCAGCGGTCTCGGGCGTTGCGTTGACAATCCAGCCCTCCTATCGTGCGTTCTAAGATTTGTCAGGTTCCTACTAACTAAACTATTCAGTGAATACTTAGCACCCTCGGTTTCACTCTTTTGCTTCTTTTGAAGCATGTGTTATGTCTTCCCTTTTTAATTAATCAATGACTAGCTGACATAATATCACCTAGATAATTAAGTTAGCAAGTAAGAACCTATAAAATCACAACGTTGACCTTTTTATTTAATATAAATTCATTTGACCTACCTACTGTTATGATATTTATTCCATTTCATTACCATAGCCTTTTCATAATATGACATTAATGTTTTACCAAATTGAAAACTTAATTACCATTTATTATTGTCCTGTAAAACGCAATTTCTATTTATCCTTGTATTCTATTTATAATGTATAACGAAAGCAAATCCAGAATGATTGTTGCGCCCTGACAGGGTTTTTATGCATTGTCTACCTACCTACTAAGACCTACATATAAGAACAATACCTGTATGCATATAATTAATTTTGTTTTAAAAAACTATAAACCGACTTCAATTATTATAGATTTTTCATGAATTTTCATGGATCCCGTTGTCAGAACTAAACAAAATTAAAATGGGACCACACGGGGAGCACCAGCTTTAATATAAAAAAGAATCATGCATATCGGTCCAAAGCCCAGTTAAATATTCTGAGGTAACAAACATAAAAAAAGGATGATCGAATAGGTAATACATGTAGGTCCAACACCTAAAACCAGATCTTGTGTGGTTTTAATTTAATTTATTTTATTTTATTTTAACAATATTCAGGAAATTAACAGCTAACTTAATAGGTATGGTGACTAAATACTGAAGGCTAATTAAAAATTTCCACAAAAAGCGACTGAAATAATACTAATTTAAACAAAAAAAGTTACAGGACGACTACTTATAGGCGAGAAATTCCTACTAATTTTGTTTTAACAAATTACTTAATTACGAAGATAAACAAGAAGATGCATCAAAAAATTTACCACTCACTATTCTTTTTAATTTAGTGGAGGGATTAAAGAAAATATCTATATATACCTCTCTAGAAAGAACGTTTAAACATCTGCATGATCTTATCAAAAATATGTTCTGCCTGTAGTTGGTTTTACACGAGGGAAGATGAAAAGTTTTAGGGTATCTGTGAGTTCTAAAGTTTGTGTTAATTCCGAGCTGTTGCAGCAGCTCCGCGCAGTCTACTTTATTATTAACAATTCTAGATAGATAACTTAGATCCGCTATGGTCCTACGTTCCTGGAGAGGCAAGAAATGAAATTTTCGACATCTCGTATAATAATCACGAAACTGCACGTAACGTAGGAATCTTTTCTGTATGCCTTCCAAGCGAGAGATATACATAATCATACCTAGCGTTCCATACCTGCGAACCGTATTCCAAGTGGCTGCGCACATAAGAATAGTAGAGGATCTTAAAGGTTTTTATATTTGAAAAATCGCGGGACATTCTAAGGATGAAACCTAATGCTTTCGATGCCTTGCCAACTATTGAGTTGATGTGTTCATCAAATAAGAGTTTGCTATCAAATGTTACGCCCAAATCCTTTATCTTACCAACTCTAGTTAAATATGCGTTTTGTAGTGTATATTTAAATTTAAGGACATTCGGTTTACGGGTAAAAAAACAGACGTAGCATTTAGAGACATTTAAATCGAGCTTGTTAAGAGTGCAATAGTTTTGAAGTCGGTCTAGATCATCTTGGAGATCATCTCGGTCCACTGATATTTAAGGCTAAATCAATTTCTTGGATGAGAGACTAATCACTTTGTGGTGAGCCTTTAGTTTCTCGGATGAAGATTTTTCCGAAAGCTGTCCAACAGAACTGGTACCCGTTGTTCTTTGCGAATTCGCGTGCTAGATAGAAAAGCCTCCTATCTAGTATCTACCTAGTACTCGGTCCACTGATATTGAGACTCGTAGTGTTAAACTTGTCTTGTTGATTTTCTTTTATCGACTTGTATCAGTGGTGCAGTATATAATCTGCTAAAACTTTGACTGATCCTCATTGTAAATACAAGGTACTAACAATTATTTTTTATTATTTGATTGTAATTTATATTTTTTTATCACACTTTTCTCATATTTACAGGTAAGTCTAATGGCAAGAATAGTAAGTGAAGCAAAGGTATTAAATTGTGGTGATACAACGTGGCGTAAATTATGGTAAGCATTGATAACAAAATAAATTAATACCCGACTACGGCATTCACCGATTGTGCTTAGGTATTATTTTCTTGTGGGGTTTTAGTTTTTAACTAGGTACTTATTTTGACATTTATATTTTTTCCACTTGTTTGCTGATTGCTTGAGATATCAGACTTTTTATTTATTTATTTGGCACACAGAAGCAAGCAGAAAACAATAAAAAAATATGCATACAAAAAACACATGTCACTGTTATCATAAATTATAAAATAATCTAAACTTGGGCAATTGACACATACATTGTCATGATAATCACAGTTTTTTTTCTGAATATTTCTGTCTTACTACCATGTCTATCTATAGCTATCATAGTTTTCATTTTAGTAATTGCGATAAATCAATAATTTTACATTCGGACAATAATATTGTACTCAAAAATTAACTAACTAACCTACTCCCCAATCCAAAAAATATAAGTCGAGTTGGTGTCTTTTCCTTTTTATTAAATAGGTCCTAAAAAGAACACAAAACTAACTTAATCCACTTGATTAGTTTTAGTATGGCTGGTTCGATACGAAACATAAAAGTGAAAACGGAGGAGGAAGAAATCATTAAAACGATTTAAAGAAATCTATTACAATAATTATGGCTACAAACCTTTGTTTTAAAAAATTGCTAAAGTATTTTGATGATTTTTCATTCAAAATCTCCGTTTGTCTGGTGAATTTGGCGCGCAACTTCGGTTAGTTGTATCCGTTTACTCCTTTGATTTTACGGACTCAGCGGCTGGTCTCTTATTTTGATAAAACTCACTAATTTGTAGCCATTCAAACTTGGAAGTTATTACCTAGTAATACAGTCGATAACGTTGATAAGCTTTTTGTTTTATTTGGTACCTAAAAACACATTAATAATGTACAAACCTAAAAAAGAACCAGTTCCACTTGGCCCTGATCGAATCTATGTATGTCAGACCACAAGCAGATTTGATGTTCCTAGAAATAGATGAATACCACACACCAGCTCAGGACTTAAATTGAAATTGAATATCAATCTGTGGATTGCAATAAACTGACTGACGCTATCAGTATATGCTTTAGATAAAATAATAAATGATTTTAATGTCTTTGAAGATAAGCTACTAGCAACTATAGAGGTACAAGAATGCAAAATTACTAAAAAGTTTTTTTTGATTGGATAGATGCCACATGCATTAGAAAATTGATGTGTGGTGCTGGCTTAGAATTTGCACCACTCCAATTCTTTCCGTGGGTGTCGTAAGAGGAGACAGGGATATCCACCGGGTGGCGGGCAGCAGCGCCCCCAGCAGAACAAATCTTCCACCAAACTGTGATCCCCAACCCGCATGCCCAGCGTGGATTGTAGGGATTACCCCCATGAGTTTAACACCAATTAGGCTTTTCTTAGTGGGAGGCTTGGGTCCAGCAGTGGACCGATACAGGCTGTTGAGGTTAAGCATCAAAAATAAACTACAAAAAGTTCATAAAAGAAATCCCGGTGATATACACATAAATTACGTTTTTAAGTAAGTGAATAAAACCGTTATCAATGAAATCCAGAAGGGGAAGAGTGAAAACTACCTAAAACACTTTGCTGCATGCAAAAACAAACCAAGGAAAATGTGGACCCTACTGGATAGCTTTACACACAATAGAATTAAAAACATATCAATGCCAGCTAAACTAGACGTAGACGATACTGTAATATTAAAGAGTAGACATATATGTCAATATTTAAATTACTTCTTCTCAAATATTGGAATGAAAAAGCTCAGTCAATTCCTAATAAGTACCATGACGACCACAAATGAAGTCACCCAATTTCGGCCTTTTAACTTTCGAAGCAACCACAAAAGACAAAATTCTTAACATAGACAACGCCAGAATCAACCGTATAAACGCAAAATGATTAGATGCTTAAAGTACCACATCATCGTAGCTGAACTCAGTTTGTGTATAAATCGTTTTCTAGAGCAAGGTACGTTCCCTGAAAGCCTCAAGACTGCAAAAGTCACACCTTTTTATAAATCAGGGACAAGACCTGATCCTAATAATTATATCTGTACTCCCGCTAATTTCAAAAATACTAGAAAACTTCTATCCACTTGAATATTATCTAAATTTGTTAAAATTTCATCATGTGAAACGAAACTGATTTAAGCCTAAATCTAATACCCTATCAGCAACCGTAGATTACTGTCACTAAACTTAAAAACTCTTAAAAGGCATTTGATACGGTAAGTCCCTTTAAAAAAAATTAAGCGACGTAGGTTAAACTGGGAATACTTTTAAGATTCTCGAGTCATAGGTTGAGTACCTATGACTACCTAACTGGAAAATATGTGAATTTCTAAGCTTTGCAGCGCCAATTACATACGGAGTCCTTCAAGGATCTATCTTGGGTTCGCTACTGTTTCTGATGTATTTAAATAACATATCTAAGCTGAACCCAAAAGGGGAACTATCATTGTATGCTGATGAAACTTGCTTATTTTACTATGGATCTTTGATGGAAATGATCTAGACTCTCAATCTGTGGTTTAAATGTAATGTACTAACGATTTACATTGTAAAGATGTAACACCCCCCCAATGATTAATTAATTTAAGTTTATTTACATTTACTCTATCTTACTTTTACATGGTGATGTAGAAACGTGATTTGTAGTGGCCAACGGTGATCGTTTAGTTTAGTGGAAGGACCTACATTGTGTCGTAGAAACCCGAGTAATATAAGAAAGCTTTGACAAATGGAAAAACCTTACCTCTTATCATGTAAAAATATGAGATGTATATCATGTATTGGGTCTACAACCCCTTCATACTTTTCTCTCTACTTTTCCAGGCTTAGGACTGGCTATATTAAACAATCAGAACCAAATAAAATGTACCCTTCTATAGCAGGTATTTTGTTTAACAAAAAAATTATGATTCATAATGTTTAAAAGTTCAAGTGACTAATATCAAGTGGTAGTTAGAAAGCTTTTATTGTTTAATAACGACGTATTTACCTTGTGCAGACCGATAGTCTCCGGCTGGCAAACAGTAAGCTAACAGTGTGAGTGCGAGGAAGTGTACCTGTTTGAGTAAAATTCAATAACACCAAGCCAAAGGTTGATAGTACATTGCACCAACTTCTGAGAGAATAGCTGTAAAGAAAATACGATAGATTCAGTAGAGTTTTAGGAGTAGAACGCTTATTTTTAATAAATTCCTACGGGCTGCAAAAAGCAGTTACAATCTTGATACAAACCCAGTATGCAAAGATAGGCGACATCTTATAACTAACACAAAGAACCATTCAAAACACAAAAGATATTTAAAGCCTTTATTACTAATACATAATTCTACGAAGCTTCTGCAGCTGCCGGCGTCACCCTCCAACATAGAAGCAGGTAGCTCCTACCTGTTCCTAGCTAGGCGATACTAGATACACAAAGGCGTCTTCAAAAACTGCTCGGAACTCCAGATCTCCTCTGCCTTAAGCTCCTCGACCGCTTCTTGTTCACCTCCAATTATCTCCTATCTAAAGTTAACGAAATATTACTGACCTCGGTATTGCATGTTATATGCAATACAAGACTCACAAATACAATCGATTACCTCTATTGCTGCTCTATCCATAGGTTCCTCAAACCATCCCTTCCTCATCTGCGAGAATTCCGATCAAAAGCCTCTGAAAATTTCAATGGCTCTAAAGAACTCAGGCCTACGAGCCCCGCAAAACAATAAACCGAAAACTCTCTACAGAAACGACTGAATTCAGAAATATTGAATGGGTTTTTCGATATTTTTAGTAAAATTCGACTTTGTTATTTTCTAATTTTCACTGTAATCCCATTTGAAAAACATTTTTCATTCTACTTTCAAAATTCAAAAATAATAAACAAACCTGATAAACTGACAAGTCTGCATGAATCCAAGAAGAATGTACATCGAGTATCGAAAACGTCTCTAAGCGACATAATCTAAATAATTGAAATCAAATTATAATATTTAGTCAATATATTTGTAAATAAATAGTCTAGCCATTCTGGGCCGTTACAAAGACACATAACTTTATATTATCAGCCAAAAACAAAGTATTTAAAAACTTTGAACCCCTAAAAATAGATAACATAGCTAAATCAGACAATTAAAAATATTTAATTCTCATTCTTTATAATCAACTAACGTGGAAACACCATGTATCATGAAAATCAAATCTAAACTTACTTCTTTTTATTTATTTATTATTATTTGAATATCTGAAATCCTCTCTTCTGCTTTGTAAAAGTATTAGTATTTGTTACACAGATCAGAAATACTCGTACATAATCACGATTCATGAGATGGTGCATGAGATGGTGCATGCCTGGTGTAAGACGGTCGGACAGCGAAGTCTTAGGCCGTCCGCACATGGAGCTACTCAAAAAGAACTAGTTACAAACTCAAATTACTAAAGAGTGTTCTTGAGCGTCACCGCCCATACATTCTCGCACAGGTTCGCACACGACGCTACTAGTCAAAAACCAGTTAATAACGCGTTAGCAACTGATCACGCGTGACGCGTCGTGCTGGTTGCCGCGCTACTAGTTACCGACTTTTCTTTTTTTTTGCTGTGAAAAAAGAACGAGCAACAATTAAACTGACTGAAACCTTGCAACTTGAGTAGCGTCATGTGCGAGGTACAGTACCTATCTAACTAGTTTGTAATTACAATTACTGATTAGTTCCGTCATTTTTGAGTAGCTCCATGTGCGGACGGCCTTACTAATAGTAATAGGGTCCCGTTTTACCCTTTGGGTACGGAACGTTATAAACCGCTAAAATAATTGAATTTTGCGCGAAGAGAGATGGCATCTATGCCAGGTGTCATGAATAGTATAGAGCGTCTGAATAGTACTGCTGATCCAAATGCGTAGAGGGACTACCTAAATACGAATAACTTGAATATTAAAACTTAAATATTCTGCTTTTTAATTCTGTTATTATTGGAGATGGCAAGAATCACACTATATCGTATCCATTTTGAATGGAGCATAAACGTAAACAAACCGCCCATACTTAACCTAAAATTCACTTTGTTGGCGCGTCCTTTTATACGTAATTTACATTAATTTTCGATTTTAGATCCTCCCTTCAATAAAAATTGCTTACAATTATATCTGAAACTCGACGCCAAGCAAGTGAGGTTTTGTTATTTGTGTCGTACTTTGTTTACTAACATGCTTCATTCAAAATGGATAAACCATAGGTATCACACTTCACAATAATATTATAAATGCGAACGTTTGGATGGATAGATAGATGTTTATTACTTCTTCACGCAAACATCTCAACAGATCGGGATACAATTATTGCATTTCTAGATGCCTCTTGAATTGGAATTGTTTTATTCCAATTACATCAGTTTACATAATTAACCTTTAATTTCATCATTTCTAACTATCAGTCTTCATGAGAAATACCTTACCTTAAAAAAACGCTCAAAGAAACAACGCGGTCAGAAACTAGTATATTATTAAGCTTTCAAACATTTCTGTGGGAACGTAACTACGTCTGATTCGGAGTAGGTTTCTGAGTAAGGTAGTCCCGCCCGCCCTGGGCAAGTAACACACCGCGTCAGTCGGTTGCCGAGCGCTCGCCGAGGGCGCTTGCTTTTTTTCTTTAAGCCAGCTTCATTCAAAACATCGCGTTTGTGATTTACTGGATATGCAGTAAATAAAGCCTTAAATACCTTTTAAATATTTTGTCAAACTAAAAATGCGGTTAATTTCTCAATTTGTGTTATAAATATTCTTGTTTTTACAATATTTAAGTAATGCAAAGTGTTTATTGTGGACGTGCAGTAAACTAAAACTTGTTGACTATTCTCTACAAGTATAATATTCTCCTTATAACGGCATCACCACCTGGTAAGCATACGTCTTGCATAATTAATTGAGGTCGTTTCATACACGAATAGTCATTTCATAAGTTGTGATAATTATGTTTAAAAAGTCTCTGCTTCTATAAGAAACGTTTCAAAATGCTGAACCGAATACCGCTCTGAAAGTACGTAAGTCAATTTAAAAAGTTAAAGCTAATTACACTTTTTAATGAATTATTTACAAAAATAATTGGTTGTAGGTCTACTTGTTGGTACGTATATCTACCAGAAAACAAAAGAAAACGAAAACAGGAATGACTAGGAGTAAATAATTTACAATAAAATAAATAAACATTCATCTAACAACCTATAAATTAAAAGAACTACAATTTTATTTAGTCACAGGGATAAGGCACAAGATCATTTTTATGTACAGTCCGAAACAGAACGAAACTAATATGAATGACTCATAGTTTAATTTCGTCCTGTTTCGGATACATAATACATAAACTAGTAGAATAGAATACTTACATATTACATAAACTAGTAGGTAGGTACTTGAATTGAACTTTTACGACGAGCTTTACTCCTTAACCCCGTGCCGAAATAGGGGTTGGCTCAGAATGTACTAAAACATAGTTATTTTTTAACCGACTTCAAAAAAGGTTTTCATCTCAACTGTACAGTTGATATATTTTTTTGGTTTTTATGCTCTTATGACTCATATTATTATGTGTGTAAGGTACTTAATAATCTCCGCTAATGGGGTGGACCGATTGCGAAATTTCTTAATTATTTTCGTTGGTTTTGAAGTTTTGGAGATAACTGCATCGAATATTCATTACGGATGTACGCGGGTTAACTACGAACCTTATTTGTGTTGGAAGAACACCAACTCCGTAATGAATTCGTCAAACTACGATAGTTTTTATAATAATACATCGAATATGATAGAATTCTGCCCGCTTTCTTGGGACTCAGCCTTCTGACGGCCTATAATTAGGTATAGGCTTCACACACGGTAGAACTCTAAATTATTTGATACCCGGCCATAGTTACTAACAAAATGATAACGATTTTGGTGATGTTGAAAAGGCGTTGAAACTACAACAACGATTTTATACGCCACACGACTACATGAATGATATGCCAAGCTGCAGAACAAACAATCCATTGAAACCCATAAAAATGGATAAAACCGATTTCATAAGCACTGACGCACTGGAAAAAGCTATTGTCAACAGAAAAAAAGATAGCATGGGTGAGAAGGTCAATTGGTTGAAAATAAGGCAAATAAAGGTAAACAAATGGACACACAAGATTAAAAGACATGATTAAACCGCTTTGGCCTAGAGGAAAGCGTGTTTCATAAAAAAATTAAGAGATTTAAAGTCTCTTCCCTTATATCTCAAATGATGCTTTGGCATTTTACACACATTTTATTACAGACGAAAGTTATGATGATATTGAAGGGTTTGATGGCCATTTATATTTTGATCCAGAACATGTCGAGTCATTGGTCAAAAATAGGGATTAGCAAAAAGTATCGATACCTGAGTATACTCGATACTTTGGTTACGATACCGAGTAATTTAGTAGTCGATACTGTTTATTACGATACTGAGTAAGAAAATCGACCCTGAAAGACCTTAATAGGGTATATGCATGTGACTTCAAAAAAGCTAATATTTTTTTACGTATTCTCTATTGATAAAGAAATATATCTGTATATTTATTTTTGTATTTTATGATGTTTTTATTGTGAAATTTAATCATTGAAAAGTAGATATTTTAAGTTTCTACGGCAAAATGTCTAAACGCAACGCTATTGGCACGTGAAACGTGACGTCATACTTGAACATTTTTGTATGGGCATGAAGTTTTGACTTTGAGTTTACATAGGGGACTCTATGATCCGTGACGTCATAAAATGAATTGGCGAACATGGCAGCGTTTTTATCACCCGAAACCCCGAAACTGAGTGTAGTTTTACTTTAAGTTTTTTACCTCAATAATTTAATTTTTTTTGGGTGTTATTTTTTTTCGTTTATGTATTAACCTAAATAATCGATTAAAAAAAATATAAAAATCCACGCATATACCCTATTATTAAGACCTAATGGTTAAAAGTTACGTAATGAAGAAGTAGCTTTTGTAAATAGTTATTCAGATAAAATAAAAAGTTTATATAACTATGATTTCTGATGTGTGCGCCCAGAGTAATTAAAAACATTTTTCACGTAAAAACCATTTATAAGACCAGAGGTAAATTTTTCAAATTAGATTTGCCTATGTAATATTCAAAACATCTACATACCTACCACATTTTACCTAAATAAGTTCAGTAGTTACGGAGATACGTGGTAACAAACATCCACATAGACTTTCACATTACTAGGATTTTTGCCAGTCATTGTTTCATTTTTAGGGTCCCGTTTTTACCCTTCGGGTTGGGGTTTCATACCCAAAAAATTAACCAATGACCGGCAGAAATGTTCTGGGTGATACGGTGACGAAAACATCTGAATAGCCCGGCTCAGTGGTACCTACTAGTAGTATTTTATTTGACGACCTCTGTGGCGCGGTGGGCGAAAGTCCGCCTGCGACGCAGGAGGTTGCGGGCTCGATTCTCGCCTCGAGACAAATATTTGTACGATCTACAGATATTTGTTTAGGGCGTTCTGGATGTTTTCTATGTATAATAAAAAATATCTATCTATGTAGTGTATTGTATTACGTATATCAGTTATCTAGTACACAAGCTCTGCTTAGCTTGGGGCTAGATAATGCTGTGTGAATTGTCCAGCATTATTATTATTATTATTATTTTATTAAACTAAATAACGTTTACAACAATATTATCGTCATTGTTTTTCGGAAGCGGTCAAGAAAATCTGTTTCTAACGTAGAAGCAGAGATTTTATTGCTTAGGATAATTTATATGAGTTGGAAGTGCATTTTTGGATAAAATTGATTGTATTTGAGTTTGCTAAAAAACAAAACCAATATAGTTTTCGAGAACGTGTCAGTATGCTGAGTGTAAGCTGCCATCGACTGTTATACATTTGACTACAAAGTTTATTTTCAATGAATATATGATAGCGCTCCAAGCGGGAAGTAAATGTAACTTTCACATTTCAATAGAAAAGAAAATAGAGTAACGCAAACTTTGTGGTAAACAGTATGACAGTTCACACCCAGCATCCTGTTCACTACCGCTTACTACCGCGAAGGGGGTGCATTTCCGATATTTTTTTAATTTCGAAATACGAAATTCAAAAGCACAATTTCAAAAGTTCGACAAAAAATATAACTTATATTCTTGAGATTTGCGAGTCTATTTACAGATAGAGTTAGAGTCGGATAAGTTATCTTATTGAAGAGGCGATAGAGCGAAACCGAGGGTTCTATTCTAAGTATTCACTCAATAGCTTGGCAGGAGCCACCGGACAAAGCTTAAAATGCACTATGGTAGGACCGTATTGTCGAAGCCGGAGATATTCGCCGATATAGAAGATTTCTATGGCCCTTTCGGCCCTTCGTATCCAACGAGAAGATCACGATTTCAGGAAGAGGTTACAAACTGGGAAGGCCTCCTTCGATTTTCTGCAATCTGGAATACTTGCCAAAAAAAAATCCATTTGAGACGACTTCTACCTACGGCATAACTGTTTTTTGTATTCGGCCCGGGACCTCTTGTATACGTTCCAGTCGGTGTCGTCATGGGTGTTTATGGCTCTGTTAAAGACTTACGGACCTTACGTTTAAGCTCCTCCAGTCGCCGGGACCAGATTTTCTTACCTGAGTCAGTTTGACTGATGGCGGTGAGAGGGCAAGATACCTCATAACTTTTGGTAAAGCTCTGCGTCATGTTTTGTACTGCAGTTTCGATCTCTGTAATTTTGTTTATGCTTGATACCGGGTTACCCTCACCTAGAGAGATTGTGAACAGTACCTTGTTAGTTTTTCGCGGGTTGCGCGTAGTTGTTGGGATCGTTTTGTTCAGCGTCAGTTCATATCTGATCCACCTGTGGTCGGAACAGGAGACCTCATCCGATACCCTCCAGTCACGCACATTGTCAGTGCAGTTATCAGATACAAGAGTGAGATCGATTATGGTGCGGCATCGTATCGTCAAGTTGGTTCCGCGCCCTTTCGAGCGCCCTATGGTGAGTTTGGAGGTGAAGAGAAAATTTACTAGGTCATCTCCTCGGCTGTTTGCAACGGGCATGCCCCATATGGGGTGGTGCGCGTTCGTATCTGCAGAGATTATCAGTTTGGAATTATTATGTTCGCATTGTCTTACCAGATCCGTAGTGCTTGCCGTGGGCACCACCTCGTCGCCGGGCATGTAGGCTGACGCAAGCACTACGTCTTCGGTCTCCTCTCCGAAAATGTCCTGGAGCCTGACGGTCGTCAGGTCTCTGGAACAGAACTCGGTTATGAGTACAACAGTTAGGTTGCGAGGCACAAAAATGCACGCATACCCATTCGACGTTCTCTCTCCATGATGGCAGGGACGATGGTTTCCGGGATCCCTATCGTCACGAAGAGTATGTTGTCGACTCGTTTCTGGTGAGTGCAGACGGTCCACTGGTGTACCAGCGCCCACCTGTTCTGTTTCCCCAGTACGACACTCACGTCTTCCAGGTAAGCCCAGCACACTGGGAAGAAGAAAGCAGCGCGCACCCTCTTCGTCAGCTCGCTCTGATTGACGACCGCATGGTTTGGGCATTCTGTTGTCGACAGCTGTTCGATGGCGTCAGTCAGCCACTGACAGTTTCGCACATCGCCACACCACATCGCTCGGAGTCTCTCTGATGGATAGTTATCGACATAGCTCAAAGAATTAGCAAGCGGAAGTGGCAGTAGGTCAGCCATATCTTGCAAAGAACCGACAACCGCTGGGGTAAACGAGTATTTGAGTGGAGACCGCGACTCGACAAACGTAGTGTAGACGCTCTCCGCCCAGGTGGGATGACAATATGTGAAAGACTACAGGCAGATGCTGGATGCGTCAAGCTGAAAACAGTTTGCTATGGCGCTCATTAGGCGAGGCCTATGTTCAGCTGTGGACAGATGATGATGTTGAGGTAGTTGTTGTCGCCCTTCACATTAGGTATTACGCTCACTAATACAAAAATAACTAATCGAGTCAAACGCTTGCTCTCAAATGCGATGAGAAGTGAGCGACAGACGCGAACCGAAGGCGCCCCGCGCTTGCTGCCAACGCCACCCGTCGTCGTCGCTATCGCTGCCCCGCGCGCGCCTTTCGTCGTCGTCACGTCGCTCGTTTACCGAGCGGCTAATCGGAGTGCACATTTCATTTTTTCATAGCATGCGCGTTCCGCGACTTCGTAAGGTGGCTTATTTACGTGGGCAAATCATGGAAACTAAAAAAAATCGAAACTTTGAATTTGTGGCCCACTAAATTCGAACTTGAAAATAGCCAAAAAAGGCTATAAACTTCGAACTTACGATACTTCAAAGTTTTGAAATGCACCCTACTACCGCGAATGACGCTCCAACTTTCACGTGTCCGTTTCCCACACCGAAAGTAAACTCAAACTTTTGATAGTTTTTGTCAAGCCCTCTGAGGGCGTAGCAAACCGGCATTCGCCATGAAGCGAATCAAAAACAATTGAAAGATTCGTAGGGAATAATCCGAAACAGATCACGTGACATATCTAAGGCATTATGTCAAACCATTTTTTGAACTTTTCTACTATCGCTTTCGGCATCAATTGTTACATTGTCTAGGCACTCAGATCTATAAAATTACTTTTATGTCGTGTCACAATATAAAATATTTTTGTTTTCTAGTCGTATTGTTCGGTTACGGAGAGTGCGGCGGGGCGGGGGCTTGATACGACGCACTGCCCGCCCCAGTCGCAATGGAGAAATTGCGTAATCCCTTCCGACGAAGCCGCACTCCAACGCCAAAGGACATGAAGACCCAGAGCAGCCTTGAAGTGCCTAAGCAGGTTTGTTTGAGCTTGATTTCTCTCTTATGACACTTTTATAGAGACTATAATAACTTAGGTATGGAATCAATGAATGAAAATTAAAATTGATTAAAAATGACATAAACATACCACCTGGTTTACCGGGATTTGGAGCGGGGTGGAACTACCCTCCCTATCTAACTGTGTATGGTAACTGTGTTACCGCGTCAAATGGCAATGCTAATACGATGTCAGAAATAACAGCCAGCATTCTGATTAGGGATTGCAATCCGGAAAAACGGATCTATTAATATAGAGGACCCGGCTGCTCCTAACGTCTACCGGATTAGGTCACCGGTCCGGTGATGCCCATTTTCGGTTAAATAGTAGCGCTGTTGTTGCATAAGTAGAAAAAGAAGGAGGAGCCGAACGCCCGCCTCGGTCCACTTTATTTAACCATACACTGGACCAAGGTGGGTGATAGGCCAAACTGTGTAACTACAATTCTAAGTAAGAGTAAGAGGGAGTGTATTATACATTGTTCACCTGCGTCTCAAGGCCCTCACCAGCTTAACCCCATGAAGTACTTTAAAAGACCTTTGGTGATTATTGACAACTTCGTTTCAGCATTTCTGTAGACATCTAATACTCTTCATCTATCATGAAAAGTGTCATTAAGGCATCAATTCTTTCCACATGGAAAGAGTTGATGCCTCAATGAGACTCTTCTCTTCAATCCCGTCCTTTGTCTGGCCTCTTGCAGTGTAACAGCGTTTTTCGGAACACGTTGTTGTACTCTCTTCTTCCTGGAAGCAAATACAGGTTGCTGACTGTGGCTTTAGTCTTATGAAGATGATTTTGATTTTGACTTTTTTATTATTACTAAATATTCTGGGTCCCCATAAGACCAAGTGCCTTAATATCCTTTCAAATTTTGGAAATATTTGACACTATTTTTAAGTTTACAAAATTGAACGAATGAAATTATCGATCGCTTTAAAGTATAACCGTGATCGTATGTAGATCCGGTCGGCGTCGTTCGATGAGAACCAACTTGAGAAGGGCCGTGGGACCAAAGAGCCTGCGCTGCTTACGGTGCCACAGAACGGCGCCGGCACGCGCAGCCACTCCTTCGACTCTGCTGGGTCTACCGAAACCAGACATCTAAAGGTAACTTGATATTATATATTAATAAATATAAATAATTATAATACCGCTGGACAATTTACACAGCATTATTTGGCCCCAAGCTAAACAGCTTGTGTCATAGGTAAAAGACAACTGATACAAGCTAGTACATTATATAAGAGGGATAGATATTTATTTTGAATAAGAAACACCCAAAACACACAGAACTAATATCTGAACATCGTATAATCATTTGCCCCGAGGTGAGAACCGAACCAGCAACCTCCTGCGTCACAGGTGGACACCCGCTGCGCAACAGAAATCGACAGTATAAAATACCTTTATTAACGAAGACAATTAATTTAATTACAGAAAAGAAACATTAGAACTTGTTAATTTACAATTGAATCATTTGAGCTAACTGCTGGCTGTTGCAAACAATCTAAAACTTTTAATTTGAAATAATGTTAGAATAGAACAGCTGCTGTTGAGGAGAACAGCTGCACCGATTTCTTAATTGTTAAGCACATACCCAATGAAGTCACCTTGAAAAACTTAAAATGCATAAATTAAGAACACGTTTCTGACTGCTACCTGAAAACAGCTTATTGGGCTACTAATAAGGAATCTATAAACTTCTCAAAGATTTTACGTCCGGCATTAATCTTTAACTATCAACAGTTAGCCACTTGGATTCAAGCAAGATCTGGTCTTTTGTTTGCTTGCGTAGTGGAGTGCCTCTTTCTTTGCGTTGCCGAGGGAGTAGAAACAGTTAAAACCTTTTGAGTGCCCACTGAAATCCCAATTTGAAACGTCCGCACTTAGCCGTAGCCGTGTTTTATTATGCAGCACAATTAAGTTTTGTCTAGAATATTTGACTACCAGAAAGACCTTACAACATTTTTTTTATTTGGCAGGTCCCACGCTTCTGGAGAGGTCGCATAGGAAAGCACTCGCCGATACCATGTGTGCATTGCGAGCACTTAAAAACATGGCATAATTGCTTGAAAAGCACAGATCACGGTACACCAGGTGGTATGTCTGTGTCGTCATCAGTCGATGACGAAACCGATGAAATCGATACAGCCAGCTCGCCATTCGAACCAACGCCGCTGCCTCGGTTACCAACACCTCCGCCCTTCTTTGTACTCTCGCCAGCTTCTTCGCCTCCACCTTTGCCAAGCGTTTCGTCATTTGAGTTTGAGTTACAACTGCCCAGCGCGCAGCTTGAACCTCCCGATGACATGACTATGCCGCCTCAGCGACGTCGCTCAATCTCACGCCAGGAGGCGTTATTCGTCGAGCCAACCGGCAAATCGCTAGAGAATGTTCGCGCAGTGGAAGAAATGAGTAAAGACAGTAGCGTTCACAATATTTGTCTCGCGGTGCCCGAGTTGAAGCGCGACCGCGCCGCGTCGGTGGACTCCTCTTTTTCGAACGTGTCCGAAGCTCGTGCTAAGGAAGTTAATGCAACTGGTAATTTTTTAACGGTGCCGGGGACGAGCCAGCGCTCGCGGTCTGTGCACATCGTGTTGCCCACGGAAGAGCATGCACGGTATAAGGCGTTAACTCGCAACTCATCGCTGCTCCCACCGCCGAAGCCCAGGTCACCTGAAGGGGAGCCTAGGTCGGACACCAGGTTAGTTGGTGTTAGAATAAATGCATGCTTTATTACGGTGTATTTGGTGTTTTATTTTGCACATCAGGTTCTTAAAAAAATTATGTTGTGAACTACTTGTAATTTTTTTACATCAAATTATAAGCATAAGTTCTTGACGAGTTGCGTGAACATGCCATACTGGTTTGAAAATTAATTCTTTTCAGTGTGGTTCAGTACAGTAATAAACCGTCGAAGCCCGAGACGACTCGCACAACAACTTACCAAACCTTTTTTACAAAAGAAAGATAACAGATTTTTTAATGGATTGAAAAACAGCAAAATACCTATAATTACATGGTCATCCATGCACTTAGCGCGCCCAAAGTTGGCTCACTTAGGTGACTGGTACTCAACGTGGCATGGACGTGGTATAACAATAAATACTAAGTTAAAAAAAAAATTATAAAAGGGGTTGTCATTTTGACTATTGTCGTAGGAGATTGGACAATAGGGTATATACAGGGTGGAAAAAATCTATGGGCCCTGGAGGGAAACTACCTTAAATCCTTTAGTTAGCTCATTTTACTGAAAGGAACCTTTATTTTCAAAAAGAAACAAAATCGCATTCAAAGATCTTCTAAAAATTGCTTGTACCACCTGGGAATCGAACCAACTAAAAATTAAAAAAAGAAACCTTCACTATTTTGTTATGCGAATCAGTAGCATTATTGTTCAGGCTAAAAATAGTCTTATAAACATTTGGCTTTTTACTTATCTTTTGTATGAGATATTCATGAAATCATCTCTAACATCCAAAGACATCGTATGAAATACAGGCTTGGTAATGTTATTTATCTCTAAGTACCTTGTTGAAGACTTCAATAAGAAAATCGTTAAATGGTACTATTAGGAGGATGGGCATTTTGGGCCTTTTGGGTACATTGTCCAATCAAGATGAGTCATACGTCGTTAGATAGCTCTTTTCAATAGGACAAAAAAATTATATTACGATAAAACTGTTGCAGTTGTCCGTTTTGAAATATACTCGAAAAAAGATGTTGAATTTTTATCACAAATAGAATAACAAAATCCTATTATCTTATCACGTTGATCGTTAAATTAACTGCATACTTTATTATTATTATACATAAGAAATGATACAAAAAATATGTTGAATCTTAATTAAGTAAAACAGTACAACGGGCGGCCTTATCGCTATATCCAATTTCTTCCAGGCAATCAATTTCAGCATTTTTGCGAAAATCACTGAGTATAGATGACAATCCCTCCTACTTATAAACCTCTCCTAATTTTAATTAATTGCTACAAGTTTTTACCGAATCGACCTTCTCGTTAGAGCTCAATATCAAACTGTTGGAAAGTGACCATATGGCCGAGATGTACTCATCACGAAGGTTTATATCTATTCGCTCTTGTCTTGAATAGACCCATGATGTAGTTCTGTTGACATTAGTCGCAATGTAAAAAAACAGTGAATTACTCTAGGTAGGTATTCTCAGTATATCATTAACTGCTATTCGTTGTTCGCCGGCTCCCTGACACGGCGCAGCATTTTTGGACATAATAGACTTATTAGAGTAATACCTACTATACGGCAGATATGGTCCGCTTACGTCGTTCTTTTTTTGAATTTTTAACCGACTTAAAAAAAAGAGGAGTTCTCAATTTCGTTCCTAAAGCGGATGAAGCCCATAACATGTAGCGCCCTGAACGTAAAAACATTTTCTCGTTTGACCTTTTATCAAAATAACTATGTATGTATGTACCGGGTGATATAAAAAATAAAATATACCTAATGGATAATGGAGTCATACAGTATCCGTTATTTCTTTTGTAACAACGGTAATGGCGTACTTTTAATGTACTTATTCCTTTTTAACCGACTTCAAAAAAAGGAGGAGGTTCTCAATTCGACTGTATTTTTTAAATGTTTGTTACCTCAGAACTTTTGACTTGGTCCGATTTTCATAATTATTTTTTTATATGAAAGCTGGTGCTTCTCGTGTGGTCCCATTTTTATTTGGTCCAGTTCTGACATGGAATCTATATAATTGAAGTCGGTTTATAGTTTTTTATAAACCAAATCAATTATTCATTACTCATACTCGAAAAGTAGGTGTGACTGAAGTTGCCTGAGGAGCGGGTTGAAAATAATACTTTTCAGCCCTATATCTAATTCTAAAAGTATTAGATATAAAAACTATTGGCACGCTGCCCTCCCCGTCTCGGGACTAAATAATTTATTTTCGCTCCTAGTAAAACAATGTACTATTCCGGCTAGTATGTAAAAAGTTGCAAATGATTTTTATTTCGCACCTTTTTAAACCCTTGTTATTTTATTTTGTTTTATTACCGATTATATTGCAATGTATCGTTACCGGAACTGTGTAATGTGCCGAGGAGGGCTAGATCAAGGCAAATACCAAACGTCTTTTAGAGTCAAGACTACGACTTGGCAAACGTATGTAGGACGCCATCTGGCTAGGTGGGATGAAGACCTGCGAAAGACTGCAGGCAGATGTTGGATGCGTCAAGCTGAAGACAGGGCGCTATTGCGCTCATTAGGGGAGGCCAATGTCCAGCAGTGGACTAGTATACTAGGCTGATGGTGATGATGATGATGTTATATTGTAAATACAATACAATGCTAAAATGTAAAAAAAAACTGATTTATTGAGGTAGGTATGCACCGTTTTAGTAGTAGTTTAAAAGAAAGGGTCAAATAAAGCATCAAATAAACAACTTTCAAAGTGGAATTACTCAAAACGGACAACGAACCGGGAGTAGTCCCTTAGTTATTCTTATTCTACAGGAACAGAGCTTTCCAACGACATATCAATCAGTTCGATTGGTGCCAGGCCCAGGCGCCATACATTTGTGCCCATCCTCCTTTATGCACAATAGGGTATATGCATGTGATTTCAAAATGGCTAAAAAAATATATACGTATTCTCTATTGATATAGAAACATATAGATATTTTAAATCTCAATCGCAAAATTTCAAAACGCTACGCCATTGACTAGAGCGGACGTGACATCACTGTACACATTTCTTCTTTTTTTATTCTGCTTGCTGCACCATGATTTGACACTATTCTGCCCACTTGACATTTCGTATTGTCGATTATTTTCAGTTTTTTCGGAAAACCTCTTTCCTGAGATGATCACTACCGAGGTCGTCACAAAAGGTTTTAATCAAGTGTGAACGTCGACGTCAAATAAACATGGCGCCAATATGGCAGCGTTTTTATCACCCGAAAATGATTGTAGTTTTGATTTGTTTTTTTTACCTTGTTAATGCGAAATTCAGTGAGCGTCTTATCATTTCTCGGTTAAATAATGACCTAAAGAATCGATTAAAACAATAAAAAAAATCGATGCATATACCCTATTCCTACTTACAGAGGCGTTCTGGCGAAAAGTTTGAAAATGAAATGTATTTCAACTTGTGGCAACAAATTTGAGTTTCGAATGGTAACTTTCGTCATTTTAAAATCGATAAAAATGTTGAAAGTATTCGTTCGAATTTTAAATTTTGTTTTGTTTTGCTTTCATTCCGTAATTGTGTTATAATAGCGTATCAAGAAGAATTTGATTTATTATAAGCTTTCTTTTCAAACAACACGAATTGAAATCTAGCTCTGCAGTGGTACCAACACGGGACGATTAGATGGCCTGCGAGAAGTCCAGACATGACGCATCTGCACTACTTTTTATGGGGTCGTGTAAAAATGAAATTTACACACAAAAAAGTCATAATACTGCACAAGAACTAAGGGTTGCGGTAGAAATTGTTATTAGGAGCATACAGCACAACACTTTGCAGCGGGCTACACGAAATGAATTTCAACGCAGACTAAATTTGTGTATCCAAACCAGAACGAGGGGGGTCATTTCGAGTAATTTATCAGTTTAATTATTAAGAGTCTTAATAATTATTATTTAACTGATAAGTTCTCTGCTTAACATCCGTCTACATATTTAAAAAAATCATGTTGTGTTTTTTTGTATTTATGATAACATAAAATTGTTATTATTTTTCCCATTTTTTATTTCAAAGACCAAATTTTTATTAGACAAATTTTATCCGGAACAAATATCTTACTAATTCGCTTAATAAAATAGAGAGGGTTTCTTTGTTTAATTTTTAGTTGGTTCGATTCCCAGGTGAAATAAGCAATTTTTGAAAGATTTTTGAATGCGATTCTGTTTATTTTTGAAAATAAAGGAATGTTTCCGTTCAGTAAAATGAGCTAACTAAAGGATTTGAGGTAGTTTCCCTCCAGGGCCCATAGATTTTTTCCACCCTGTATGTATAGCTTAGTACTTATATGACAAAAAATATAACAGTCAAAAAATTTTTAATTATTGAGGTTTTAAAAGTAAAACTACACTCAGTTTCGGGTGATAAAAATGCTACCATGTTAGCCCTTCCATTTTGTGATGATGGCACGGATGATCGAGTCCCCTTTTTTTTCAAGTATTCTACCTTTTACGGTTCATAAAATGCAGCCCACTAACAGACGGACTGTCGACGGAGGGACCGACAGCGGAGGCTTAGTAATAAGGTCCCACTGTCACCCTTTGGATACGGAAACCTAAAAAGGAACATGCCAAAGAGATGAAATAGAGACCAAGTTCGGTTGGTAGCTTGGTTAAATTGTCTAAGGTGGCTTCACTGGAAAAATAGCTATTTATTCATTTTGTAAATAACACATAATATTCGATAACTTACTTATGTTCATTCAGACAAGTTATTTCGGTAACTCCCACGTTTCCCTTATCTTGGCCCGGTTGCTTTACGTGGTAGTACAACGACAAATAGCCTGTATCACTCAGAGATAGTACCTATTAGTAAAATATCAAAGCGCACCTTTAGAAAGGGAGCATAAATGTAGTAGGTAATGGTTTTTTCTTTTACAAGGCGGACACAATTTGTTAAATCTTATCGGAGAAGGTTTTGCGCGGAATTAATGCTTAATATTTTTATCCGTATATTAAATACTAGCTGCGCCCCGCGACTTCGCACGCGTTGTTCCAATGAAAACATTAAAAGGTGATTTTTATCCCACGGGAACAGATTTATGGGATAAAAAGTAGTCTATGTTTTATTCCAGTATTAGAATTACCTGTAGGTATGCAAAATTTCAGCCAGATCCGTTCAGTAGTTTTGGCGAGAAGAGGTAACAAACATCCATCCATACATCCATCCAAACTTTCGCCTTTATAATATTAATGTGATGTGAATAGTGTGTAAGTGTGATTTTCTATATTCTGGATTTCCGCAAAGTAACGCCTGAATCTATTATATTTGCATAGTATAGGTATCTATTAATAGACTCATAGTTTCCTACGTACCGTGTGGTGTGGTGCCCCAAGAGTTGAGGATATGCAAATTCTAATTGCACCATCACAACTCTCCCCGCAGGATTCGTAAGAAGCGACTAAGGGATCACAGGGGCCTTCTGCAGAACAATTTTACCATTGTTCTGCAAACCCCAACCCGCATTACTAGCGTTACCAGCGTGGGCATTACCTGATATCATGATAAAGACTTATCAGAACGAGGCCTCTTCTTATTTGGTGAGGAAATTCATTTGCGAATATACTGGTTTGGGGGGTCCGGAATTATATGGGGATCGAACCCCTGAGAAGGGCGTAATACCCCCTAAAACCTCTCCGGTGACCCTCTATCGGCATGTTCGCCGAACAACGGGAATTTAGATCTAGCGCGGTTCGACTGGGATGTGGGGACATCCCAGTCGAACCGCGCTAGATGAGATGAGGGGTCATCCTCCTATACAAGGCTGGCAAGCCCACCATTCCATACACTCGCCGACCCAGTTATTCCATCACCGTTCCTCTCCACGATTGGAACATATACAGTTGATCAGAACCAGGCCTACGTCCATCAGTGAACCGGTATATACTATTTGTTCCTACACTTTAGAATAATTTTGAAATTTAGGCAAAGTTCGGTTAGTGGTTTAACCGACAAAAGAGTCAAGCTTTTGTCTCTCCGAAACTGTGAAAATGACATTAGTTGAATAATCGTAACCGCTTAGCAAATATAAATTATGATTGTTTAAAATAGATCGATATACAGAAATGGTCGGTCACGCGCATATTTGTGACAAAAATATCTTTATCACTTGGCAAATCTCCTGAGATCGGCATGACGTTCGCTCGCATTTGCAAAATGTCGCACGCTTGGACTTCCTTACTTTTATAATAATTTGGAGATAGGTACCTATTTCGGGATAATATAGATATTACCACGTTTCCGAATATCGCTAAACTCAAGTGGTTGCCCATCCGGCTTCGCAGGAATACTCACATGCTATCTCTCTTGTACAGTATATTGTTTTATCCTGCCACTCCTTCCTATCTCAAGGAGCGCTTTGAATTTGTAATATTTATGGCTGAGAATCTTACCTCCAGAATGAAAAGACTCTTTTACCTGGCTAGAGAAGCCGCAATGGCCGCAGATAACCAGTTCTGCTGGGTTTTCCACGGTAGAATTACGCGCGCCGCCGCAGGGAAAATTCTATATAGGGTACCTACTCTATATTAGTAATTTTTATTAGTTGAATCTATGTTTTAGGGTAGGTTGGTGTCAGTTTGCGTTTTTAATCAGTGAGCTATAAAAATAAACATATATCTAGTTTTTTTTCGAATAACGAAATAATCACAGGTTTCTTTAATAATTATTTATCCATAATTATCTGGTAAGAATTTTTAATACAAATTATTGTGCATATACAATCAATTTTTACCTAAATCACAAACAATGAGAGATCGACACTTGCGCAATCTTACACATCCCGATGTGTAAAATTGCGGACAGAGGGCGATAAGATTGCGCAGGTTAATTATTTGCATAAATCACATTTAAACTGTCCGAAACCAAGGTAATCATTTTTCGTGCCACCACAATTAAGGTGCCACCTGGCACTCAATTCAGTCTTCCACAATAAGCTCTTTGAAGACTTCTGTTCATCCTTCATATATCTAGTTTTTTTTTCAATTTCAGGGTTATATTCTTAGCTACTCAGTTTTGTGGCACATTGTTCTTGCTGCAACCGGTTCCTTAGCGTTGACTTGACTCAGCCATTTCTAATGATAGTGTCATACGCCTCTTGCTTTCTCCATCTTCGATACGTTTAGGTGCAGCTTCAATGATCGAAGGTAAGCATAGTTCTCGATTGGATTTTCGTGGTCTTCGAAACATTCTGTAACAAAATGAAGCAACCTATTTACTTAAAAACCATAAAACAATTAATATTTATTATTTGAATAATTAATCTACATATTGTAAATCAATAATAAAAAGACGCGCATAAGATTACGCGCGCTATCTTACACAGCCTCGTAGTGCGCAAACTTAGACATCTGGGCATTTGTGAATTTAACAAGACCATCTCTTAGAAAGCTATTGAAATACAATGTCAAAAGTCAACCGTTTGATGGCAAACAAAAGTAAAACAAACAGAAAAATCATTGTAATTCCGTTAGGGTTTTCGTCAGTTATAGTTGCAAAATGACAAAATATTAGATCAGAAGGCTATAAAAACTAAAAGTCCAGGTGAGTTTAAAACTCACCTGGACTCGCCGTTCTGACACTGAATTTGATTTATTTCTGGGACCGTATACCGGCTTACGTAGAAATGAAAACACAACTAAAGTTGGCCGCGTGTGATCCACCGTTGCTGAGTAATGACGTATGCGCAATCTTATCGCCGGCGCGATCTTACACCAACCTACCCATCTTTTCATAACACAAAAAAAAAATCATACGCATACTAGTAAATATACCTCGGCGAGAGAGATGCAAGCCACACTTCATCCATAGAAAGATTCTTAGCCTACCCTGCATCTATACAGGGTGGGGCAAATTTTTGGCCCC
Organism: Eupithecia tripunctaria; assembly: GCA_955876795.1. Classification (NCBI taxonomy): domain Eukaryota; kingdom Metazoa; phylum Arthropoda; class Insecta; order Lepidoptera; family Geometridae; genus Eupithecia; species Eupithecia tripunctaria. Next base: position 7,844,357 of record OY041602.1, on the reverse strand, counting down.
TTAAGGGTAGCTACCGTTTCTTTTGTAGTCTGGGTTTTAGTTGCTATACAAAAAACAATAGGTGCGTGGTCGGTTATATCGCAGTCGAGCACAAGAGAGATAGCGGGATGCTTTGATTTTAAAATTATGTGATCGAGGCAGCTTTCTAAATGAGTAGGTTTGATGAGCGGGAACCTACCAAATTATGACATGGACGTTTTACTGAATCTGAATCTATTTTACCTACCTATTACTGTTATGACATTTATTCTATTTCATTACCTACTTTTAGATGTATGTGTATTATAATATGACTTTCCATAATCTGACACTAAATTGATGGCGAACAGTTTGGAACATTAAGTTCCAAACTGTTCGCCATCAATTTAGTGAAAGATAATATAAAATGATTGTTGCGCCCTGACAGGGTTTTTATCCATTGTGTACCTACCCACTAAGACCTACACCTAAGAACAACTTCTGTTTGCATAAAATCAAAATAAATGATATGATATCAATTCAACCGTAGCCGAAATTGAAAAAACTAATTTTTCTCATCTGTCCTTAATAGATGATCCTAATACAGCAGAGACAAGCTCTACAAAAAATCTAAACAAGACAAAGAAAATCAAATACTCAAAGTTTCGTTTATTCGCTACCGCAACTACTGTAATAATCTCTTGAAACAAGTTAATTCTGAATAATGAACGTTCTACGAGTAAATTACAAAATGCCAAAAATGGAACGTTATTAAAAAAGTAACTAACCTAAATAAAAGACAATCTTCAGCTGAAGAGCTATTGAAACTTTCATCCACTCGGCATCTGTTAATAGTGTTAACTCTTTTTTTGCCAATGTAGGTAAAAATCTGGTTTCCAAAATTAGACGGTCTAACGATACACAAAGTATATCCAATACCAACATCATCCATTCCTCCCACTAAAGCATCACCTATGCTTGACTCTATGGCTCTTCTACAGACAGACTGCCTGATATATCGTATTATTATTGGCTTAAAAGACACTTCTGCTGTAGGCTGGGACGAGATACCTATCTCTATAATTAAACGCGCCAGGCATGCTATTGTTCCAATACTTGAGTACTTATGTGTATAACCTTGTGTATAACCTTGCCTTTCATCTAGTACCTTTCCCCTTGCACTTAAAAAAACAGTAATTCACCCAATACACAAAAGTGGGGCTAAAGAAGATATAAACAATTAAAGACCGATCTAAGTTAATAATAATAATATAATAAACAATCTCTATTGTATTTAGAAAGTTCTTAACATAAAAATTAACTACTGTATCCTGCAATTGGCGGTCTTATCCCTTGCAGAGATATCTACCAGACAACCATAGTTTACAAGTTCTTACTGTCTTGTCTAAAATCTTGGAAAAACTTGTTAACGTTAGGTTGATTGACTTTCTTGAAAAAGGAATATACCGTCTGAAAACCAATATGGATTCAGAAGAGGTAAATCCACAGAAGACGCTGTTATATCCCTAACCTCTTAAGTAGCTATTAATCTTAACAAGAAGCTCAAAACGGTTATCTCAGAATAGTTTATTTTGGCTTGGCACAGTCGATTCTGTCCTATGGAATTTGCGTATGGGGTGGAGCCGTAAAGAATCAGCTATTAAGGGTGGAGCGTGCTCAGAGAGCAGTTCTAAAGGTAATGTGCTCAAAGCCACGACGACGGTACCCTACAGATAGTCTATATACTCTTTGTGGGGTACTTACAGTAAGACAGTAACAGTTATTCGTTATAGCGCTGGTCTTGCGCAGGCTGTCGCGAAGGCGAAGAAATATTTTGAGTAGGTACCTACCTAGGTTGTAGGTAGGTTGATAAAGATTTTAGCGGACTGGCCATAACCGGTCGAGGCGAAGCGGGCGCGCGCACAGCGCGGTCCTTCGGCGATGAACGGCCGACGATTCATTCTGTTACGAGACAGCAAGCGAGACACATCGGTGAGTGACTTTGAGTTACATTGTATGCAACTGAGATCTTTTGCCACCGATATTAGAAGCAGTTTCAGATTATAATTGTTGTGTGTATACCAATTCGTTGGTCTGTCTGCGGACAAGTAGATCAGAGATAAAGTGTGAGGAACGGGATGGCTATAGGGGAGGATGGAGGCCATAAGGGGAATTATCCCCATAACAGTAAGAATCAGTAACCAGAGCACAGGTGGAACAGCCATCATAGCTCACTGAACCAGAGCACAGGTGGAACAGCCATCATAGCTCGCTGAACCAGAGCACAGGTGGAACAGCCATCATAGCTCAATGAACAACAGTCCGATGGAACAACCATCACAGTCCGATGAATTAGTCATCACATCCAGATAGAACAGCTAAGTATCATGTCAAATGGCTTAGAACCTTAGAACCGGTGGAACAACCACCTCGTTGTTGCTTAACCTAATTTCAGCACTTCTTTAAATACTTTTTTAATGTTTACCACATACATACCTACATATAATATTCGTCATAATTCAGAGTATAGAGGTATTTGGCGACATGGTGGAGATGCAGGGATATATTATCTCAAACCTTACAGTCTAAAAGAATCGGAACACAGTGAGTTATAAATTTATAATAGATACACTAGTACGCTAGTAGTAGTAATTCAATGTCCGTACATGATTTCGTAAAATGTCATGTGGGTAGTTTTACTAAAGGTGTTCGCCCGGTTCGACGGAGTAACTTAGTAAAATTCTATAATTAGATCGTAGAATATTTTACGACTTTGCTTATCTGCAAATTTGCGAAGTAGACAAAATTTTCAAGCATGTTACTACCGTTTGGTAGACCAGGTACCTACTATATTAGTAGGATATTATGCTGCATGACCGTTGCTTTCTTGCACTAAAGGAATTGTGTAGATTTTACACTTTGCCCGGGCGTAAAAGTTGGTTTTTATTTAGATGTAGTGTCGATTCGCCCATTAAGGATCATTTTCACAATTTCCTCATAGACTTCGCAAGGAGGATTATGCACATTAACTGTACAAAACAATACCAACAGGAACAACTTATGGTAGTTAAGAGTGTGCAATAACGCCGCTACGAGATGGATTTCGAGCGAGATCACAAGATATGGTTTTCTTGTGAGTGAGAAGTGCAGAGCATACGTGCACCGAATTTACTATTTGCCAAAACTGTTTTTACTTAATTACGGGTTGATGAAGCAACCAATCGAAAAATTAAAAGACACAACTAAAGAAATAAGACTAGGTTTTTTAGCAAAACAAAAACCGAAGAAGAAATGTGTGCTGTTCCTGAGATAAATAGCAAAATGTGTGAAAAACATATATTTTTCCTAATAATTAACTATTGAGAAAACTTTCACCAATCGTGTTTTTAAAACACGCAATTCAAGATAAAATATCGAAGTAACATTTCATTAAATATGAAGGTAGTAGATTTCACAGATTCTGAGATAAATAACGATTTTAAAGTGCAATTTTGAAGTAAATTGCTTATGGCACACTCATAAAGAATTAAAACAAAGACTGAGGCCGTTGGCGCAATGGGCGGCCTTATTTGTTCCAGGCAACCTTTGAGCAAGATAATAAATCTACCTATGCACTAGACCCGCAGTAGGTATCTAGGGTGTTCTTACACTGTATGACACTTTGAGTTTATTAAAAGACCTACACCTAATGTGACTGACCTGTACCTAATGTGTTACAAATACAATATAACAGGCCTACCAAACAAGTTCGGGCATTGTATATTAATACATGACAAAGTAACGTATTTTTTTGTAAATTCAGGTAAAGTCTGTTTGTTAAAAAATGCTGTGTTATTTATTGATCGTGAGAGTCGATTTGCATTAAGTGCCTTACTGCTACAGCAGGTGAAAGGGGACCTTAGTCCACTGCTGGACATACAACTAAATAAGGTTGCAGTAGGTTAAAAAGTCACTAATTACCTTCTAAATAAACCTAATGTCGAGAGGTTTTAGTAGAAACTTACGTTGATATGTACCTACTAAATTCCTTGGTACCCACGTAGACAGTAGATAGCAAGTCACAAATAAAAATCTTGCAACCTTGAAATAAAAATAAAGCTTCAAATACAGCCCTAATGCAAAAAGATGAGACGTTGGGAAGAGGCGGCGTCTCACATGAGACGTTGGGAAAAACCGCGTGTGAGATATTGAGAATAGCTCGTAATTGCTACCTATAGTACCTAAGAAACATAGGTAGGCAAGAACTTAATACAAGTAAGTTGCTAAATAAATTACAATGTTGTTGTAGATTTTACATAAGGACAAGATCTTTCGCTCATGGTCAGTTCAAATGAGGAACTGTACTTAAAATAAACAAAATAAGTATCGTCCTAACCCGTTTGAAATTATTGTACGAATCAGTACAATCGTGCATAAACTCTGCCCAGTGTGCCCTTAAGCAAATATCTGATGGTGAAGGTAACTAAAGAGAGTTAGAGTACCACGGAGCTAAACTTAAGAGTGCTACTCAGAGGTTTGTGGTAAAAATCCACATCTATTGTAAATAAGCTACAGAAACTGACACTGCTAAGATAACCGAGTACACGTTTATACAAATTCAGGCTGAAGATTTGGGAATATAATTAGATATTTGTATATAGCGCAATGATGAAAAACGTAGTGCAGCCACGATAAATGGCGGAAATCTTAATATTTCTGGTAAATTGACAAGAATGGAATTTACTTTTGATGGTGACATTCTCAAGTGACAGGTACCATATTTAGGACCAATTGTCATCAAATACTGACGGTAGAAGTATCAATGAAATAGAAGGATAAGATAAGACACAACTAACACAAATAATAGCATAGCTGTCCAAACTCTAAAGGAAAAGTTCGGTAAACCTGCGGCAATTATTGACGCACATTATGTGGCATTATACAGGATAAAACCAGTCAATAAAAATCAAATAAAATAATGCAGATATGTACTTAATGGAATAGAGAGACACCTACTCGTATTGAGCTCCCTAGGCGAAGACGTAAATCACGAGCATCTCGGACTGATGACAATGGAGAAATTCTCTAAATATCTAATCTAAGAAGTAAGAATGAAGATGATAGACGAAGAAGAAAAGTAGACGGTATCAGAGAATATCTAGAATACATAATATCTGCTATAGAGACCTCAAATAGACTAAAGACAGACACAATAGGTGTAAAGATTACAGAACCGGCAAATATAGAAGAGAAAGACATCACAGAAAAAATAACAATAGGAGCATTACATATAAAAGCTGTAGAAATAACGAACAATAGGCCACGTATAAATAATAATAATAGAAAAGACAAACACAAAAATGATAACAGACAATTCAGTAAAACACAATCAAAGAAAAGACAAAACGATGTCTCAGAAAGTTCAGAAGAGCCACCTAAGAGGAAATTTACGAGAAATGTATATGTTGTAGGCAAGATTATTTTAATGCCAAATGTACAAGGTACAAAAATGTTCACAACAGGAAAGCTCAACTAGGAAACCGTTGCTTTAACTGCTTTCAAGAAGGTCACAGGCACAATCTTAGTTTCGGATATCTGTGGTCACAGGGTAAGCACCTGTAGAAATAATCGCAAGTGTTAGTATTGCTCTGAATATGGTGCGTATAACCAGGCCATATTTTGTCCTAAAAAAATTGCACAGGATAGTAAATGAAGTCAGCTAAAACAGAGAGTTAGCATAATTATGAATATGGCTATAAACACCACGCTGTTTAAAAACCTTGCTTAGTCATAGTAAATAAGATCTGAGAAAGATTACGATTTCTCAGTTACGGCTGTTAGCGTTCGAGCATTGCCGAGTCAAATACCTATAGCCATAACTATAGCCTAAAGATGCTTGTTCATTACTGATTAAATAGACCTATAAGTATAAACTTTTTGGTGCGAAATCACCACCTGAAATGAATGAATTGAATGCCTTTTACGAGTAGATTGTAATATGCAGAAATAATGAATCAGGCAGTGATTAGATTGATAGTAATGAATTGACTATTATTTATCTTCGTTTTTCTCGAGGGAAAGGGTATTCATTATTTTTTGTTTGGTCAGGCAAAATCAGTGGCATTATAGAGTCGTAATTAGTTTAGTACACTGGCGTATTAACTATCTACGAAGTACATCCTGAATGATGTAATACATTCAATGGAAAGGGATCCTAAAATCCGTATCCAATCCGACTACCCCACAAAAGCATACAGAAGGAACTGCTTGCGTTCGTAAAGATGTAAAATTAAATAACGAAAGTTGTTAAAATGTAATTATTGCTATCATCCACAAAACTTAAGGGCCCTTCCCGGTCCTATTATCGTCAACGAGAGCGTGATTGAAAAGCTTGTTGTTTCAACCAGCGCAATGTAAAAGAAAGAGGCAACGCGACAAGAGAGAGGAATCGCCTGATCCCTCGTCGGCATTTGGTTAGTTTCGCAGTTCACTCGCAGGTAATCGGCCCTAGGAAAAACAGTGTTTAGAAATTTCATGAAACTTGCAACAGGGAAATAAGAGTTTTTTAGTAAGCCTTACAAGTTTGTGTGAAATGAAACTTTGTGTCGTTTAGAATCTCCATTAGATTTGCAAGGTTTCTATCTAAATATTGTGTTTACTTATACAATTTATGTATATAATATAATATACCTTTTAGTTAAAAGTTTCAAAGAAAGATGTATTACAACGCCATAATCACGTAAGAGAGTTTGTATGAAAAGTAAGACGGGTTGGCCGCTCTTAAATAATGATAAAGATAAAGATAAAGATAAAGATAAAGATAAAGATAAAGATAAAGATAAAGATAAAGATAAAGATAAAGATAAAGATAAAGATAAAGATAAAGATAAAGATAAAGATAAAGATAAAGATAAAGATAAAGATAAAGATAAAGATAAAGATAAAGATAAAGATAAAGATAAAGATAAAGATAAAGATAAAGATAAAGATAAAGATAAAGATAAAGATAAAGATAAAGATAAAGATAAAGATAAAGATAAAGATAAAGATAAAGATAAAGATAAAGATAAAGATAAAGATAAAGATAAAGATAAAGATAAAGATAAAGATAAAGATAAAGATAAAGATAAAGATAAAGATAAAGATAAAGATAAAGATAAAGATAAAGATAAAGATAAAGATCATTTATTTGCTTAAACATGTGTAGATATAAGATTTTATAAACAGGTATGCAAGTATCAACATGTTTTACCGATTACGGTGTACAAATTATGAAAAATGCCATGCAACAGAGACAGAAGCTAAAATAATAATGAAGTTATTAAGGTGTGTATAAGTTTTAATTGTAAGTGCATTGTACAGACTCTTCAATGCAAGTGTACGCTGTAGTTGTTAATAAGCTCAGTTCTTTACACGCTAATATTAATGTTAATTTTGTTATTGGCAAGTCTACATTAGTGCCCTTAAGGGACTAAAATAACGTTCCGGCTCGTAGACGAGAATTGCTGGTAGTTCAGTTCTATTGTGATGTAGTTTGATAAATTATGTCACAGTTTTTGTATAGTAACCCACAGAGTTACTATTTTTGTAAAGACAACTGTATGATGCATGGGCCGATCGAGCCTTCGTGACTAAACGCCCGTGCCGGTTAAATAAAATCACTATTGCTTTGACTAATAGCAATCTAGTTTTGAGACGGTGTAAAGTAATTCTGCCATTTGTGCCGCGAATAATGATTTCTAAAATGAAACAGATTTAAGTCACTACAAATAACCTACCAACAAAACAATATCTGTCTGGTATAGATTGAGTACCAAGGCAGATAAATAGACTGGTAAAGGTATGCGACGCTGCGTTGCTTTGCAGCGAACTTGTATCGTGAGCGCCCAGGGCAGTCAAAATATTAAAGTTAAAATTCAGGTTGAGTTTCTGTCAAAAATCTTGCAGCGTCCAAACATCAACATTTTTAGACTAACTCCTTGGTTGAGGAGGGTCTTACGAATACTATTACTATAGATATTGTCGAAGAATGAAATGAAATTAGAATCAAATATGCTAAGTTAACTACTCAGAAGCAACGCTAGGTTTGCCACATAGAGAGAGTAGTAAAAGAACTATATGTCGGAGAATGTTTTCTTTCCATAAGAACTATGTAGCAGTAACAAATTGTCATAGTTGATTGTATCGGATAACGTCAAATAATTCAAACTTACAGCTACACATAGAAAGCAATTGACGCTGAAATGTATACTAGAATTAGCTCCATGGTATGGACTGAATGGAGGTTTGGACCGGAATGGTGTATACTATGAAGAGAGTATTGGACACACACAATCAGTTGTGTACGAAAATAAAAGAGCTTGAAGCTATGATCACAACCGCTTACGACGAGCGACGGTAGTTGCTGAGCTGGAGTAGGTACGTGTTTACTCGTCAAGATTATCTGCGTGTCGATGATTTTGCAGAATAGATTGATGGTAACTAATCAATACAAGAAAGGTTTATCTACAGATAAAATCAGAGGCAAATAGGGCGCACTGGAGGGTTGGACGAATAGCAGAACTAGAAAACATTTTGGATTGGCAGGTAAAAGTTGCAAGAGACATTGAAAGAGACACAGATCTACTTAAACAGATTGAGTCCCAAATGATAATAGGTAAAAGATATTTTTTATTGGCTCATAAAACAAGAAAGTATAATGATAAATAGAAGAATATACACAGTTATAAAATACAGTATGAGACCAAAAGACTGCCACTCAAAGAAGAGAAAAAGAATGATGAAGAGTAAAAGGAAGAGCGCAGGTCTTCTGTAGCACCTGGCGTAAAGCGCATTAATTGAACAAAGAGCAAAGTGTAGTTTTAAATGTAGACCCAGTTCCACTGATCAGAGCTAAAGGTTCTGAGGAACATAGAATAAAGTCAGTACATCATGCTGCGGTGCAACCAGAATCAAAAACTGATACAGTAGAAATCAGTATGAGGCCTGATTGGCCTCATACTTCAGCTCGGGCTTCAGCGGTTAAAGTCAGAGAAAAGGTCAAGGAGTGGACCACTTACTTATTAATTGTTTCACCAGTAAATTCAGTTAATGTTCAAAGGCAGATTAAGTGATCGACATACAAATCCTTGTTTGATAAATAGTATTGATATTAATATCTTTATTTCTCATTCTTCCTTGAAGGGGGGGAATGTCGCGAAGGCGAAGAAATATTTTGAGTAGGTACCTACCTAGGTTGTAGGTAGGTTGATAAAGATTTTAGCGGACTGGCCATAACCGGTCGAGGCGAAGCGGGCGCGCGCACAGCGCGGTCCTTCGGCGATGAACGGCCGACGATTCATTCTGTTACGAGACAGCAAGCGAGACACATCGGTGAGTGACTTTGAGTTACATTGTATGCAACTGAGATCTTTTGCCACCGATATTAGAAGCAGTTTCAGATTATAATTGTTGTGTGTATACCAATTCGTTGGTCTGTCTGCGGACAAGTAGATCAGAGATAAAGTGTGAGGAACGGGATGGCTATAGGGGAGGATGGAGGCCATAAGGGGAATTATCCCCATAACAGTAAGAATCAGTAACCAGAGCACAGGTGGAACAGCCATCATAGCTCACTGAACCAGAGCACAGGTGGAACAGCCATCATAGCTCGCTGAACCAGAGCACAGGTGGAACAGCCATCATAGCTCAATGAACAACAGTCCGATGGAACAACCATCACAGTCCGATGAATTAGTCATCACATCCAGATAGAACAGCTAAGTATCATGTCAAATGGCTTAGAACCTTAGAACCGGTGGAACAACCACCTCGTTGTTGCTTAACCTAATTTCAGCACTTCTTTAAATACTTTTTTAATGTTTACCACATACATACCTACATATAATATTCGTCATAATTCAGAGTATAGAGGTATTTGGCGACACAGGCACTCTAAGCTAGAATTTGACCCTAATCTTACCTCTACAAAACGCCGTCATGACAGAGTATGTGTGACGGAGTCCAGGGGAACCGGTGCAGTTTCCAGACCTTATCAATACCTAAGTGGAGCACTTTACAGTAAAGTCAATCAAAAATAGAGATTTACCCACTCACACTCTACAAATTATGTAGTTACGTCCAGCACACACACACATAAACACAGAGTCAGAGTCAGAGTCAAATCATTTATTTCTTTAGACTTACAAAATAAGTACTTAGACAAGTCAAATTTTTACTATATAAACAGCTTGATAAATAGTTATTACTATCAAACAAGAAATAAGGTGCAATTGATTCTAATTCACTTAAATTTTTTGTCCACTAGCGGAAGAAGTGAAAAAGAAACCACTAGCAAGTTTATCGCTTATCAACTAATACAATCTTAGGATAAGTAAGTCTAACTGGTCTTACATACTATTGTCTGTGTGGAACTGAGCGACATCCGGCCAAGCATTAACAATATTGACTACACTGAAACACCTACATACCAAACTACGAGTACCTAACTACATACATACCAGTTTTAGTTCTTAATTCTCAAACAAATACATACGTGTCGTTAATTCAAATAATGACATACCTACATTATGTCGAACATAGTAAAAGTTCTGTATTGTTTTCTGTCTTTTGTGGATCAATAAAGTATTATGATGGGCCGCCCACCGCGCCACGGAGGTCGTCCATATATATCTATTCTTCTAAATTTAGAGTATTATTAATTTGTAATACATTTTAGGTAGATAAATAATAACCGAATTGAGGACCACAATAATTAGAACTCAAACATAACACGTAATCATTCAGACAATTCCTCGCCACTTACCATCAGCTGTTATACAAACGGTTTCTCCCGTTCTATTTGTGTATTGAACTACCACTTGTTCTGTGGTGTCATGTCGCGATTTTTGGTTCACGGGCGGAGACACCGCGGCACGCAGTGTCGGCGCCCGCGCATCGTACGCACTCCATTAGTATACGGGCACGATCCTATATCATAACACGTCTAACGTGACAATCTCACCTTAATCCCATTGTTTGTTATTGTGTCGCAGTGCCGACCCCGTTCTAGAACAGTGACTTTTACATATTAAATTTAAGTGTTAGTTTACTCGATAACAGCGTACATAACAGGTGTTACAATTGATTTCGTGTGATGTTTTAAAGGTGAACGTCAATGTTTCTAATTCGGATAGACCGAAATTAAGTGTGGTGTGTTTCAACGGCAAATACTTTTTGATTCGTTTGGTTCAAAATATAAGTCTCAGTTAATTGGCACTTAACAGTACTACTATTTAGTTCAATTTCAAGTAGGGATATGTATACGTACACTGTAGTTAAATGAAATATAATACATTTAGCTTAGTTGTTTATTTTAATAATAACCCGCATTCTACGAGTAGGTACATTAGTCGTATTCATTTTTTCCTGTTGCTCGAGATACCTATGTAGGTACCTATTCTACTGTGAATATGTCTGAAATACTTGTGCTCAAGGCTAATAAAGTCATGGGTATTTTGTGACAAAGGAATCCAAACCTTGAACCGGGGCTATTACTTAACATTTTTGAATAGCAAGCATTCTATGATATTTATATTCGGGTTTTCTTTGCCAAATTCAATGAACATACAACCTGTGTGCAAAATTTCAGAGTGATTAGCACCTAATAGGTTGTATATTTACTTAGTAGTTATATTTGCGGCTGATAGCACTGTTGATAATGCGATAAAATTCGAGCACCTACCTAGAAACTCATGCGCGCGCAACGCTTTTTGTACAACATTTGTTTAACACTGCAAGAAAGCTAAGACAATAAGTTATAATAAATTTAAACAGTATCGAGACGCGCGTGCATAATCGTGAAGAGAGTAAACGTTGCCAATCAAGAACACACAAAAATGAGACCACTTTAATGCAAAGGCTTACAGTGACGTGTATTTTAAAGAGTAGTGAAGTGCGTAGCAGTGGTGCGGCGATATGTGTTTGTATGGTGAAAGGAGAAGAGCACCACGGAGACGCTCAGAGCCCTACGGAGCGCCATGCTCTCTTGGGGCCGCAACAGCACCGGCGGCGACGGGGTCAAGACCAGCCAACTCGAGAACGAGGCCCATCTACCGCCGCCGCCGCCTGCTCTTAACCCTGTGGCTAAAAGACATTACGCCGTAAAGGTTAAGAGGAAATCAAAGATCAACATACGATTTATCAGGTTGGTTAAAAACTAAAAACTCGTTGTACCTTCAGCCGATTGTTTGTAAGTCGCTGATAATCAAATCTTTTGTCAAATGTTTCCTAATAACGTTGACAAGAGTTTTGATACTATTGGGATGATTCACGAAACACCGGCTGGTTGTTGGTTGGTGTTGGTTTAGTGATACTCACCAACTTACTAGGTAAGTATATAGTTCCTGACTGCAAGCTTGAAATTACTTGTGTGAAATGAAATGAAGCATTAAGTAATAGGTATTTAGTTCTATGTGCTTAATATTTCCCGACGCAGGTTGGGTGAGAACGAGTATGAACCAAATAAATCAATAGCAAAGTTTATGAATGAATATTATATGAATATTTGCTAAGATTTCTATTTTTTGATTAAAATTAAAAAAAAATACCAAGTTATTAATACTTATTATTAGAGCAAGAAATAAAAATAAGAAAAACCTCTGATACACTTCCGTTTTGGTGTCAGACTTAGAAGATCAAAGTTTACGTTAGGTTCATAACAAACGACTATTTCACATAAAATCAACAATAATTAAACAGCAATTATAGCTTAGTTTAGAACACAACAATCATAAATTATTTGAAAATACTTAGGTACTTAAACTTAAATAAAAAACCTTCCTTAAAATAATCAACTCTGATTCAGTCTCATCTTTATAAAATCACTTCAAATCAAATTGAACTTGATATCTATTCAATGGCTTCAACTTATGAAGACTACTGACAACTTATGATTTCTGCTCATAAAATACACAAGATTATATATAACATTTTTAGAACAGATGTTTATAATTATATAAGGGATTTTGGGCCGTGTGGTGCCTAGAATTGCACCAACCCAACTCCTCCCGTGGGTGTCGTAAGAGGCGACTAAGGGATACAAACACCGGGAGGCGGGCAGCAGCGCCTCCCGAAGACCGATAACATCACTAAACTGCGATCCCCAACCCGAATGCGTGGGGATTATGGGCACTACCCTCAATGATTTTACAAGCCAAAAAGTGGCCCCCAGTTCCCGGCCGCCTCGCTATTCCTGGCCATGGTAGCGGCCATGGTAACGGTGGGGCAGGGGGGTGCTAAGAATCCCCGGGCTACGGCAGGCTAAACTTGACCCTTGCTACGTTTAACGGACGCACTCTGAGGCTTGATCACCATCTAGCGCAGTTGGAAGTGGAGCTAGAGAACATTAAATGGCATGTTCTGGGGTTATGTGAAGTCCGTAGAGAGGGGGAGGACATCGTAACCTTAGACTCGGGCCATCTTCTCTACTTTCGCGAGGGTGATAAAACGCTCACGCACGAGATAGAGGTTTTCTATGGCCGATTATACGCTGCACATGCCCCTCGTTCCCAACGAGCCCACGACCACGATTCCAGAGCCACCCTGATACGCCACTATACCGACGAACCGCTAGACTTCAGTCAAAACGAGATCGTGCTAGCTCTGAGGCAGCTTAAAAATGGAAAAGCCCCCGGGGAGGACGGAATAACATCAGAACTTTTGAAAGCTGGAGGAGCTCCTGTTATACAGGAACTAAGTACATACCCTTTTCAACGCCGTCCTTCGCAGTGGGAGAACTTCAAAGGTGTGGAGTGAGAGTTCGGTGATGCTCTTTTTTAAGAAGGGTGATAAAACTCTCCTTAAAAACTACAGACCCATCTCACTCTTGAGCCGCATCTATAAGCTGTTCTCACAAGTGGTCACGAAACGTCTCGCCAGGAGACTCGACTAGTTCCAGCCACCGGAACAGGCCGGGTTTCGCGGAGGATATGGCACCATATACCACATACACACAGTAAGGCATATTATTCAAAAGTCCGAAGAGTATAATCAGCCCCTGTGTCTGGCCTTTGTGGACTATGAGAAGGCCTTTGACTCTGTCGAAACCTGGGCTGTTCTGGAATCCTTACAGCGATGCCAAGTAGACTATCGTTATATCGAGGTGCTGAGATGTATTTACAACGCCGCCGCCACCATGAGTGTCCAAGAACAGGACCAGCAGTCCAAACCCATCCAACTGCGCAGAGGAGTGAGGCAGGGGGAAAACGAAAGTTTTCAATCAGTGCGTCTTACCCGTCGTGACCTACGGAGCTTAGACGTGGACATTCACGATAGGGCTGGTCCACCAGTTTAAAGTCGCTCAGCGAGCTATGAAAAGCTATGCTTGGAGTCTCTCTGAAGGATAGGATTTGTAACGAATACATCCGACAGAAAACCAAAGTTATCGACATAGCTCATAGAATTAGCAAACTGAAGTGGCACTGGGCAGGCCATATCTCACTATTTATTTATCAAGTTGTTTATATAGTAAAAATTTGACTTGTCTAAGTACTTATTTTGTAAGTCTAAAGAAATAAACGATTTGACTTTGACTTTGACTTCACGTAGAACCGATAACCGCTGGGGTAAACGAGTTCTTGAGTGGAGACCGCGACTCGGCAAACGTAGTGTAGGACGCCCTCCGGCCAGGTGGGATGAGAATCTGCGAAAGACTTCAGACAGATGCTGGATGCGTCAAGCTGAAGACAGGGCTCTATGGGGCTCATTAGGGGAGGCCTATGTCCAGCAGTGGACTAATACTCGTATAGGCTGATGATGATGATGAATTCTACTTGTCCTAAACTTCTTAATGAATGATATTGTAAATGAAATTTAGTAGACAATTTACATAAGTGATTTTATTTATTTGTATTTTACCATTATATCACAATCGTATCACGCGAAAATTCATTAACTAATCTTAGTTAATTTTTCCAATTCCATAGGTCCCGCTGGACCATGAATGTGTCGAGGGAAAACTAACTAAGTGATCTTATGGACTTTACGCTGTCGCAAAGTGATCAATGATTTCATTATAAAGTTTAATTTACAGATAACTTTTTGGTAAATTATGATAGCGAAACGTTAGTAACACAGAAAGATGCAGCTTGAATTAGACTTTATGGAAATGCAAAAAAGTCGATTTCGCAAAATGTGTCAGTTAGTTAATTCTCCAACTACAGCCGCGATATTCCAATTGACCCTTCATGATTCCATAAAATCCAAAACTGCGTGAGAAGATGGGCTGGTGTTAGGAACCGTGGCAGTCGTTTTGATTCTCAAAATGAGTGATTTTGAATGAAAATGTTCTATAATTCGTACGCGAGGCTACTTTTATTGAAATTTTCTTCATCATTTTGATTTGTAGTACCAAATTTCAATGACTTGCAACTAGAGATGGGTTTATGCCGGGCGTTTACAGGGCAGATTGAGTAAATGCAAACGTCTTTTTATGCCTTATAAATGCCCGATGACAGAGCAGAAACTACGCTGGTAGTCTTTAAACATTTTGTATTTTTTCATGAATTTTCTTCAATGGTTTTTATTGCTTCAAGGTACCACTTATTCATACTTACTTAATAATAATATAATATTGACTCTCAGACATCACGAAGTAAACCTTATAATACTATAAATTGAAAAAATTCAAAATGTTTAAAAACTACAAGCGTAGTTTCTGCCCTGTCATTTACTCAATCCGCCCTGTAAATGCTCGACCTAAACCCATCTCTACTTGCAACCAATCCTCGTAAAGAATACCTACCTCAGAATGAATAATAATATACTTACATGTTTTCAAGAACGGTTTTCTTATATCTATGAAATTTATATTTCTATAATGACCGTATAATAAAGTATTTTGACACAGATATGAGAAACAGGACAAGTTTTGTTAGATTGCTTACACATTACTTAAATAAGTAGGTAAAGTCTTTACTTTACTTATTTAATTTTATTTTATTCCTCAGAAATACATGCCTATATGTATAATAATTATATGGTACTACTTAGGTTTACATAATTTTGTCATGTCGAGTCTTTGAAGAGCCGACTGAGATCAAAAATACATAAAATGTTTGGCTTTCGTTATGTACTCTACACTTTTTGTGGTCACTTTCCGCAAAACCAAATGAACCTAATGTACCTACTACCACCTTTATAGTTATTAAATTCTTGAGACGGTCCCACCCAGCTCTAAGCTGGAAATAACGTCTCATATTTCAACTACACTAAACTTACACTAATCTTCGATAGGTACATAAACTCTCAATTAGAGAAAGCATTTTGATCAACATTTTCTCGGTGCCTGTGGCTTTTATGGGCAGATTCTACAACTATTTAAAGTTAGTATAGGGATTGTTAAGCTATTGCATAGCTTCTATCGCGGGCCTTGAGCGCGGGGACCGAATCCAGACATTCCGTAACGAAAAAACCTCACGCTCCCCACTCCGACCGGAACAGCGGTGATACTTTTTAGTTTTGCCATCTATCGATGAATAGTAGAACTTTTAATGACTTTTTGAAATATGACGTTTGTCTCTTTAGTTCAGCAACTCGCCTCTAGATGGCATTGCAATAGCTTTACCGCGGCAGTCCCCGAGTGCCACACGTCTTTTTTTTTTAAACACTTGATAATTCACTGTATAATAAACGCACTTATTCGTACCATGATTTTTTTTAAACCTAACCTACTCACTCTTTTGAGTTAAGACACCTACGCGTACCTACTGTAGAACGCTCTAAAATGCAATAATCTACCTACTGTTATAAAATATTTAATGGTATGTAATTATCACTTCTTTCTAAACGAATCCTTGTAAAATAGCTTCGGATCATCATCTGTTGTACAGATTTTCTGTTGTAAGTTTATTCACTTACCTACTTCTTACTATCTTGCCTGATGCGCCGATGGATTTTGTCCGGCGCCGCCTCCGTCAAGACCGGTGTGAAGACTTGAAGTGAGCGGAACTTTTTCTCCACTTCATCTTTCCACCTGTATCCGGCCGGCCGGCACTCAAAAGAAAGCTCCAGTTTTGTACTTTGATCTTCTACGATCAGATTATTCAAGTTTACCATGAAGAAACTTCTTCAGTTACAACCTATAATTATTTAATTCGTTCATGAACCAGTGGGACTTTAAGTCCAGTGTAATCAAACCTCGCGTGAGAAATAATAATGAGTTCGTGCTTTTACGTGCAATTTTTAGTAACATGCTTGTGTTTATTTATTATCCTTGATAAAATGGTTGCTTTTCATTCCATTTATTTTTATGTACTTAATCATGCTACTATTCTTATTTCTACTTCCTACTTTTTCGACTCGAATTAAAACAAGACATTGAAAGAAACCTAGCTTTTCACAATAAACACTACGAATATAGGTATTAGGGAAATAGAGATGCGAAAATAAAAGCACATTTCTTTGCCCCACTTATCTATTTATACAATGATATTTGTTTTACGTGTGGCTTCATTATTAAAAAGTAAATTCCGTTCTTGGTTGTAGACAGTACAATATAAAACGAGAAGGGAAGGGAACAATACGACTGACGACATTCTGGCGTCCGGCCGCCCCGCCCCGCCGCCGTGACCGCGGGCTCTTCGAATGCCAGGCACGCACGACTCATACCGACGACTCTAATGACCTGTGGTCTAAATCCAAATAAATTCTCAGTTCTGGTCGATAAGGTGAGGCCAAAGCATATTAAGTTTTGGTTCTATTCTTGTACAAACAAAGAAAATTACAATCAAATAATAGAAATACTCATATTTATAATTGAAACAATCGAGCTTACTGCAGACTGTTTTAAACAATCTACAGGTAGCTCAACTGATTCAAATCAGTACCAGTCGGAAGGGTCCCCAAGACGCTGGCTGCATTATCCCGCTGTGGGGCAATGTAAAAACTAAATTTCATTATATCATCCCACAGATCAGTCGCGCTCTGTGCGGTGAACGGAGTACACGCATACCTACGTTATTGTGTTCTCTTATCAGTAAGCTTATCAGTGCGGCCGGGTGCGCTCGGTTGCAGCACGATAATGGATTCGGAGGCATCTGATCATGTCGAACAAGATTTATCAGAGGATAATATCTTCTCTGATAACCAGCTGGAGAGATTAAATAAGTTGAAGAGAATGTCTGCAGAAGGAAATGCTAGTGACGCGGATGCAGAAGAGGGATATGTATCAGTACTAAGGCGGAGGCCTTTGAAAAAATTGAAGAAGAGTCTTACAAAGAATAGTGGAACAAATCCTGACACTGAAGAAACTGAACGAATCCCCGTTATTCAGTCTTGTACGCAAGCAACTACGGATCCCGACTGCGAGATAGGTATTACATCCGCCGAGCCATTACCTAAACAAATGGCATTGGCTAAGTTGCTACGGAGCGAGAATATTACAGGTGTGATTCACATAAAATATAGAAGCATCTACAGAGTGCAACTTACCTTTGATAGCAAGATAAAGGCTGAGTCAATTTTTAATTGCGAAGAGCTACAGAAAAGAGGTATAAGATGCCTGAGATCGAATGAAATGGTTTCCCGCTATGGGATAGTGAAACAGGTAGATATAGAAGTGAATGATGAAGAGATGAAAAAAATGTTCAAATCCGAATTCGAAATTATGTCAGTATGGCGCCTGAAAAGACAGACAAGCGAAGGGACCTGGGCTGATAGCGAGACCGTTCGCTTAGGTTTCAGAGGTAACACTATTCCCCCGTATGTAGAAGCATACGGTTGCAGGTTTATGGTGGAACCCTATATCTTCCCCGTCTCGCAATGTTCGGGTTGCTGGAGGTATGGCCACAGAATAAAGTTTTGCCCGGTTAAAAAAATTATGTGTCCAAAATGTGGGTCAAATCATAGTAACTGCGAGACGCAAGACTTTAAGTGCATTAACTGCAATGGTCCACACATGTCTTTAGAAAAATCCAAATGTCCTATATTCAAGAGAGAGAAAGATATAAGGGAGATTATGCGAGATGAAAATTGTACATACAAGAAGGGATTTGAGATATACCAAGACCGTAAAAACTACAAGCAGTATGAGTTTCCTGAAATAAATTCGATAAGCCCACGATCGATGAGGGTTGAAGATCGCAACGAAATAGGAGTAAGTTACAAGGATGCTTTGTTGGCAAGAAAACCACAGAGAGAAGAAGATACTGAATTGTCCAAAGAAGAGGCCTCTGGCCATGAAATTACCAAAGATAAAAACGAGGAAGTGGAAAAGACGCAGAAAAAGAAGAACCAAAAGAAAAACTCGTTTGAAAGGTCAATAATCTACACGGAAATGCAAAGTGAGAGTGAGAAAGAAAGAGAAAAGTCTAAGAAAAAGAAAGGTTTCAGTTTTATGAGATTATTTAACAGAATAAGGGCGATTATATCTTCGAAGAAGATGCTGGAGGAAAAAATATCTTTAGTTTTAAGTGCCGTGTTTGAGGAGTGCTACCCTTTTATAGGGGAATGGTTTAATTTCGGGGATTGTGTTAATAAATTCCTGTCCATTTTTAACAATGGATAACAGTTGTCGTAATCAACGATTTATTAACATAATCCAGTGGAATTCTCAGAGTGTAAAACCAAAGCTGACAGAATTTGAATGTTTTTTGTTTCAACAAAAAGTGCACATAGCATTAATCAGCGAAACGTGGTTAAATGAAGACTTGAACGTTAACATTAGTGGTTATAGTTGGTACCGGAAGGATCGCAGTGACTCATACGGTGGAGTAGCAATTTTAACTCACAAATCAATCAAAGTTGAGGTATGTACATTCAGTTTGAGAAACTCTGGTATTGAAGTTTTATTAGTTAAGATTTTAAATTGTAAATTCGTTAGAAATATAGTTTCAATTTATTGTCCGTCATCAGTTAACACAACCCAATCCGATTGGGATGAGTTATTTTCTCAATTTAGAGGCAAAACGATAATAGCGGGAGACTTTAATGCACACCATACAAACTGGTCATATAAAAATGATATTAGAGGAACTCAAATTCTAGATTCTACCTTAGATTATGGTTTCATTTCGATGAATTCTGGCCAACCAACTAGGGTAAAATTAGTTAACGGCAGAATACAGGAAACTTCTCCCGATATTACGTTTGCTTCTTCGGATATTGTTATTCATTTTAAATGGACAGTGCTTAACGAAAATTTAGGAAGCGATCATTTAATTATTAAAATATGTACAAGTTATCAGGATTCGAACCATTACATTAATAGGCGTAATTTTGAAAAAGCCGATTGGACTTCTTATTCAAAATCAATTCAAGAATTACTTAGTAATATTTCTCCTAATATTGCAGATAGTTTGCAAATTAGCTATAATTCGTTTATTGAAATTATTAACAGGTCAGCTGATAAAAGTATTCCGTGGTTAAAGATAAATAATAATCCGGAGCGTAAGTTTACACCTAAACCGTACTGGAACGCTGACTTATCAAAACTAGTGGCTCAGCGGCGTTTGGCTCTAAGTACCTTTCGGCGAAATCCCACCCCCGATAATCTAACACTTCTAGAAAACAAGAACTCAATTGTTAAGTCCGAATTATCACGAGCAAGGTCTGCAAACTGGCGTGAATTCTGTGACTCTATTGATAACAATACTTCTGTGAGGGAGATGTGGCGCCGGATGAGATGGATAAAAGGCTACAGGCAGAATAAATTTCAGGCTTCTGATGTTATGAAACAGGAATTGCTTTGTAACTTAGCACCCGATTTTGTGCGTGCACCTAAGCCAATATTTTTATCAAGTAATAGTTTATTAGAACAACAGTTTTCCATTCAGGAATTGGAGTCATGCTTAAAGAAAAATGATACCGCCCCTGGAAATGATAACATAACGTTTTCCATGATATTTCACTTACCGGAAACAGGAAAGATATTTTTACTTAATTTGTACAATTATATTTACAACTCTGGATACGTACCAAATCAATGGCGGGATATAAAAATAGTGCCAATTCCAAAAACCGGTTCTGACGGAAACGACATTAGATTGAGACCTATATCTTTGATCTCGTGTTTGTGCAAAATTTTTCATAAAATGATAACGAAAAGACTTGAATGGTTTATAGAAAAAAGTTGCGTATTGTCCCCCAATACGACTGGTTTTAGAAAAGCACAGTCCTGCTTAGATTCAATTGCCCGGTTGGTTAGCATGATACAAGTTGGCTTTGTCAAGAATATACCTACACTGGCTTGTTTTCTTGACCTTGAGAATGCCTATAATAATGTACTTATAGACAAAATAACAACCATTTTAGATAGCTTGAATGTCGGTTCGAAGATTAGCAATTATTTGTGGGAATTTTTAAGTGAACGCCATCTGATGATTAGGGATAATAATATATCAAATGAATCAAACATGGTCAGATGGACCTCAAAGGGCTTAGCCCAAGGGGACCCAGCTTCTCCATTGATTTTTAATATCGTGTCTTATGAAATTTGTAGAAGCGTTTGTACCGAAATTGCACAATATGCTGATGATTTTGTTGTTTTTGCTAGTCATAAAAAGATAGATATGTGTGTATCGGATGTGCAAAATGCGTTGAATGATGTATCTATTATTTTAGATTCAATTGGTTTAGATATTTCACTACAAAAGTCAAAATTTTGTTTATTTAGCAGAGGATGCAGACATCATCAAATTGAGTTGAAAGTAAATGGCTTACCTTTGTCTTGTGATATAAATATTAAATATCTCGGTATTTGGCTTGACCGTTCACTCCGTTGGAGTAAGCATATTAATGAACTTTGTGATAAGACTATGAAATTCCTGAATATCTTGAAAGTTTTGGCGGGTTCCGGTTGGGGGGTTCACCCGAAACATTTACGGAGAATATACATTAACCTAATAAGAAGTCGTATAGACTTAGGTAGTTTTTTATACGATAATAGCGCAACCTTGCATACCTATAAAATTGATAAGATACAAAACAAAGCTCTCAGAATTATCGGTGGGTTTATTAAGACTACGCCAATTCATGTCATGGAGAGTGAGGTTTGTATACCTCCACTATTTTTAAGAAGAAAGTACTTAGCCCTTAAATTTTGTATTAAAGCTAAATCCTGGACAAATGGAAAGACTGCCGAGTGCCTGAATATCCTAAATACTCTTTATTCGAATAACTATTGGACAAATAAAAAAATACCATTATTAATGTCAACGATTGATATTGTTAGGAATGAAAAAATAGCTTCTTCAAACCCCCTTGAAATGTTTTTATTCGATGTATGGCCATCCAAAATTAACGTTAAGAACATGATTGTCGACTATTTAGAATGTGTTCAAGGGGCCAAAAGAGATTTTAATCCTAGCATGTTAAAAAGTGATATTCTATGTGAATTACATATCGTCGCCGTAGAGCGAAAAGTCACCAAGTCGCTATATGGCCCAAATTGACTTAAGCATGTCACTGTAATCGCTGATTTTTTCTGCATTTTTCAGTCTTACAAACATATCTATACCTATCATAGTTTTCATTTTAGAAATTGTGAAAAATCACTAATTCTACATTCGGACAACAATATTGTAGTCGAAAATTAACTAACTTACTTATGTATTTTTACTCTACTCGGAGAAAACGCAATTCCAAACCTAAGTCGATTTGGTTACTTTTCCTTTTTATGAAATAGATCATAAGAGGAACACAAAACTAACTTAATCCACTTGATTACTTTTAGTATGACTGGTTCGATACAAAACATAAAAGCGAAAACTAACCAAGTCTAGATAATGACTTTTCGATCAACATTTATGAAAAATACGCTATCTATGTAGGAGCAAGAAATCATTAAACCGGTTTAAGGAGTTTTATCCTAATAATTATGGCCACAAAGCTATTCTTTGGATAGTCGCTAAAATGGTTTGATGATTTTTAATTCAAAATCTCCGTTCGTCCGGCGAATTTGGCGCGCAACTTAGATTAGTTGTACCGGTTGTACGCCTTTGATTTACCGACTGAGCGCAGCGGCTATCTTTATTCTCGGAGTTTACGTTGATCGATGCGCACGCGTCTTGACTAATTACTTCAAGCACGTATTATTTGTGATGTGAAATTAACAATGATGAGTCGTGCAAAGCTTATTTTGGATCTATTGAATAAACAAGATTCTGATGTCGCTGTTGAGGTGAGTGTATAAACTGCTATAATATTATATGCTTTGACCTAAGTATTTCTTGCCCATTTAAAACTGTTTGATGCATTTTCTAGGTACCTACTTACTGAGATGTCGATTTCGCAAAAAACAGGAAATAAGAAATGTAACTATTCTAGGTTTATTTATGGTTAATGGGATACTCAGTGGCTTTGACGTGTGCAAATATTAATAAAGCTGGCTGGCCATGGTATTAGCTTTATCCGCCTGATATTTTTATCATCTTGTTCTGCCTATTTTGTTTATCATGTACCTACCTACATCGTGTTGTCTCACGTCATCTATTAATTGTGAGTGAGTAGGTAGTAGAAATATCGATGATGATGGATTCTAGGCAATGACATCTTAAAGTTTAACTATGATGATGAATGATTGAAAAACATTTCGAACCTATTCGAAATGTTTTTCAATCATTCATCATAGGTAGTAAGTAGATTTATTTATTAATTCAATTAACAAAATCAATGTATGTACTACTTATTCACTCGCAATCAATAGACGCATACCTACCTAATGCTAAACTAACATGCCTATTTATTATTATAAATTTTATTGCATTTCGTATTTACGGTGTAAGTTTTTTTCTAATATGGATTGAGATACAGTCAGTGATAGCAAGAGCAAGAAGCATGGTACAAAAGGAAGGTACAAAGATGAAAAGTTATGATGCCACTGGCTTGTACCTTAACATCATAAGCTCAATTACTTCAAATTTTGAACCTGCAGCCAAGCACAGCAAAAATTAGATTAATTAATATTATAATTATAACGTTTTAAATATGATTTTACAATGTTTTCTGTAACAAAATAACAAGAAACAAAAAAGTACCTTTTCAAGTTACATAATAACCTTAGGATAAATCAACAAGCTGTTCTACTAAGAATCATTAAATAAATTATTCTACGTAAGTTACGTGAAATATTTTTTTATCTGTACTTAATTATTGGGGTCTTGTCGCCGATATACTCAAACTATTCCTCATTCTAGCCTAGAAATAAATCGCTATGCTAGGAATTACGTTATAATATACTAACACTTTCATTATTGGTTAACACACGAGACACCTGGACGTCTTCCACCTGCTGAAGCTATGCGAAGCATCCCTGTGGGTCGTACCGCAGGGAAACATTTTTAATTAGGGCATGGTCCTAACTAAAAATAACTTACAGTAACTTGCTTTTGTATCAGGCCCTTAGTACTAATCCCCTCACAGATTTTTGTCGAATGCACTGCCTTTATTACTGCAACCGCTATAATAATAATAAAATAAGACAGCATTATAAAGTCTCAAGCTAAGTATTATTTTATGCTTCGTTCTATTGCCATTTATTTATTTCAGGAAACCCTTCATCATAATGATGAATCGAAGAGTTTTGAAGTGGATAACTTGTTTCAAAACAGAGACTGCTATGAGTCTGCTCCACCATCTGCCGCATTTAGTCCAAATGTTTATCGTCCAAGTATCCAGCAACCGCACTCAGCTCCTATGGTTACAATCTCCAACGATGATGATCTAATCAATCTCGAAGACTTAATCCAACAAAATAATACATCGGAGAACCCGTGTCCTATACTAGAGAACTCAATTATTCAGCCACCATGCTCTATTGATAACCCTAATCCACATACTTCTAAAGAAGACTCGATCCAAGAAAATGATGCTGTACCTAAGAGTCCGTATTCTATTATAAGCGGTGTCGAACCATTGTGCAGTTCTCCTGTTCGCAATTTTTCTGATTCTAGCGTCTCTTGGTGTCCAGATAGCGAGGAGAAACGCCACATGAAGAAAAAAAGGCCAATAATCACGTTATCTTCAAGTGATAGCAGTGATAGCGATGATTTGACATTGATACACAATAAGAATAGAAATAGTCAGTTAATCGTTGAAAATCAACCAGGGCCCTCCAACAAAAACGACGACACATCTAGTAACACGTTTTGTGCAAGCGAAGATGAAGAACCCAATATTATACCGACAGTACCACAAAACAACTCTGATGGAAACGTCAATGCAGTGGTTGATACACAGGAATCCGTTGTACTCTACATCCGCTACCACTGCTGCTACCAATTCAACCAGTAAAAATAATAAACGATGGAAAAAATGTCAGCCCGATAAATGGAAAAAGACTCAAGCTAAAGTGAATCGAAGCAAATGTTTACCTTATCAGAGTAAAACAGGTAAAAACATGGCCGCAAAGAAGCCTAAACCTGTGGATTGCGATACAAAATGCCGGTACTGTTGTTTTGATAGCTTTACGGAGGATGATAGAGAAACACTCTGTCAAGACTACTGGAAGATCAATGATTATGTAGCTCAAAAACAGTTCTTATTGCATTTGATTGTTACCATGCCAGTAAAAACATTAAAAGCTGGAATTCCAGACCAAAAACATCGACGTCCTCAAACGAATACTATTTTATCAAAAATGACACCAAAATAAGGGTGTGCAAGCCGTTTTTTATGAAAACATTGTGCATTTCAAATGGACCAATAAATAAAGCACTGAAACATAAGAACGAGTTCGGCAATTTTGCAGGGAAAGACAGGCGTGGTTCCCATGATCCTAAGAATAAAACAAGTCCTGATTCCAAACAAAAAATCATTGATCATATAAATTCCTTTCCCCGTCAAGAATCTCATTATTGCAGAAAAACAACTCAAAGGCAATATTTAGACAGCAAACTTAGCATTGCTAAAATGTATGAACTTTACAAAAAACAACTGGCACTGACTAACGAAAAGCCGAGTTCTTTATTTGTTTATAAAACAATATTTGGATCGGACTTCAACCTGTCATTTTTCGTGCCAAAGAAGGATCTATGTATGACATGTACACGTTACGATAATGCCGGTCGACCTGCGCACCTCAAAGAGGATTATGATGTCCATATTGCGAGGAAGATTGCGGCACAAGATGCCAAGAATCTAGACAAGCAACGATCTATTGAAGACGAAACCTATCTTGTACTCACTGCTGACATGCAATCAACATTGCATATTCCTGTTTGTGGTGTTGGCATCCTTTACTATACCCGCAAGCTGAATGTGCAGAACTACACAATTCATACTGCGAAACCTCCTCACGAAGCTTACTGCATAACATGGAATGAAATAAATGGAAAAAGAGGGAGTGTTGAGATCGCATCTGCCATAAACTGGTGGATCAGTAAGGTGCCATCTACTATTAAAGAAGTCACTATTTACAGCGATACATGCGCAGGCCAGAACCGAAATCAATTTATAACCGCATTTTTGGTGCATTTAATTCAAAGACCCGATATACATCTGGAAGTTTTCGAGCAAAAATATTTAGAGAGTGGTCATTCGCATATGGAAGTCGATTCGATGCACAGTGCCATTGAAAAAGAAGGGAGGCACACGCCAGTTTACTCGATGATTGACTGGAAATCGATTATGTTGCGCGCGCGCTCTAAAAGAAACCGAGATTCAGCAGCACCATACACAGTGAAAGAGCTTACTTATGCAGAAATGATTGATGTCAAGGCCCTGAAAGAGAAATTTATTACCAACACAAGCAAGGATAAAGATGGAAAAAAAATTATGTGGCTAAAAATAAAATGTCTCAGGTTCGAAAAGGAATATCCAGGCATAGTAAAATTTAGGTACAGTCACGATGGCCCGTACGCCGAATTCGATGCGTTCCAAAAACAAGAAAAGGTGGTCCCACGAACTAGGAAAAGAATGAGACTCCAGGAAGGCTTTATCGCAGGAGAGAGTGACGCTGAATTGAGAAGTGACGCGATAAGTCAACTAAAGGCTTTTAAAATCCCTATGGCTTACACAGCTCATCTTCCGATTTCTGAGGCAAAGAAAAAAGATCTTGTTGGTCTTTGTGGCAAAGGAATTATTCCACAAGAGCTTCATTCCTGGTATGAGTCTCTACCCACCAACAAAGACGTTGTTGACAGGCTATTAGAGCCTGATGTCACCGAAGAAGCTGAAGACTGATTGTATAAGATTAGAATGCTATCTGTATCATGTATGTCCTTATTAATTGAACTGAACTTAAAATTAATAAATCTAAGCTTCACCTTAGATCTGGGTTTGGACCCGCTGATTTTAGTTTAAGTAATCATTGTACTTACTATTTCCTCGTTTTTGTTTTAACTGTGTTTCTCGTTTATTCTGTTTTGGTATGTGTTTTTAATATATATTTTTTAAATAGGCTATTGCATTTTATTATGAACCAACTTAGACTCTATTAACTAATTAATTCTATTATAAACAAAAAATATGGTAAAGAAGAGAGCCTAGAATAATAACTATAATACCTTTTGAATTCTCTAAAGCTAGGACTATTGTAACTAACTCAAGATAATTCTCACTCAAAATAGTCAAAGCATGGGCGAAAAGTCACCAACTCTATTTATCAAGTCATTAATTAAAACGTCGGTGCAGGATTTGAGAGCGAAAAGTAACCAAGTAAGTTTTATGTCAAAATCACTGATAAAAAAACAAATTGCATTAGACGTAGCACTTTCAACCTATGCGCTTATCTATTTCCTATGATATGAGACTACAAAATTTAAAATATCTCATACCAAACGGACGTAATGTTTTTTTTTCGTTTGAAAAACTTTAAACCTCCATAACTCAAAACACCAAAATGACCTACTTGATGACTTTTCGCTCTACGGCGACGATATTAAATATCGTAACTGGCACAAAGTATTTACAGATGGGTCAATGAGCGCCAGCAGCGTGACCGGTGCTGCGTTTTATGGCCCCTTGCGAAAACAAGGAGAATGCTATAGAAACACCTCCTCTGTTTCAATTATGACGATGGAGTTATTCGGGATTTTAGAAGCTTTAAATTACATACAATACAATGAATTATCTACCTTAAAAGTTGTTGTATTAAGCGATTGCAAAAGTGCATTACAACATTTACAAAGTTGTACTACAGAAACTAGATGCTTATCACTAGCTTATAACATACTGCGTAAACTTATGCATTTGAATAGGAACAATATTGATGTAGTTTTACAATGGATTCCGTCACACATTGGGCTCTCCGGAAACGAGGAGGCTGACCGTTTAGCAAAATCGGCGATCGTAGACGGAGCAGAAGTATATATTCTACCTAATTATACGGACCTTCTACCCAGATTTAAAAGCATGTTTTATGATTATTGGCGTGAATATTTTGATGTACGATCGAGAGAAAAAGGGATATGGTACAAAATAATACAAAGCCAGCCTCCTCGTTTACCGTGGTTCATGGGCGATATAAGTAGGAGAGATGTGGTTACGGCACACAGACTTCGTTCCGGACACATGCCACTCAGAAAGTTCGCTTATTTAATGGGCAAAGTGCCGTCACCGAATTGTGAAGCGTGTGACAAGCCAGAGGACGTGTACCACGTGCTGATGGAATGTACCCGGAACCAGGCTGAGCGCCAGCAGGTTCTTGATGAGCTCAACATCAATACGCTCAATATTGGTGCTTTCCATCAAATTTTATCATATCCAAATAGTAGTGGGGCTAAGTTGCTATTTGAGTTAGCGACGACGTGCTCAAATGGCAACTTAATTTCATAGGTTAACTGGTAGGTAGGTAGTTACGAGTAGTAGGTAGTAATTACATATAACAGTTTGTTTTTGTTGATGACATAAGTAGCTTATCTTTTGTTTTGTTGTTTTGTAGTGTAAGTTTTCTTCTATTTCGTTTAAGTTTGTTTTTCTTTTGTTATGTGTTATGTGTACTAAGCCAACTGGCATGAACACCTTGTTCAAAGGTTGTAAAATGTGAATAAAAAAAAAAAAAAAAAAAACCCACAGATGTGTCTATAATATCTACTGCTGCCATAACCGTTTTTTGCAGGTACGCGTACTGGTATCGAATTGAAATTAACATAATTAGAAGTTAGTAAAGTTAGACTATTCGCCACCACAGAAGTCCGATTGACGCGGCACAACTAAGATAGGTAAAAACATATTTATTTCCTTTTTATTTACCTAGGTACCACTACTAGCGACCAGAACAAAGTTGCGGGTACTAGCTGTACATGCAACTTCGTTCGCGAATGCCATGCATTTAAACACAGTTTATCTCGCTCAAGTTAAAAATAAAATACTTACATAAATCAGACTCGTGTGAAGTACATAATATGACGATGAGCCAGAAAATAAGTCTAATTTCTTGCACTCAAATTAAATCAAATCATATTTTCATAAGAAAATAATTTATCTGAAGAATACCTATATGGTTTATTGATTACGTTTAACTTAGCCTAACTTAATTGTTTCATAATTAGTTTATTGGTGTCTATTTCAGTATGCACCCAAAACTACAAAAAAAAAAACAATTTTGTTTAAAACCTTCAAAACAAATTTAGTTGCGCACAATTTTCTAAAAGTTCTAAAATGATTAGGCGCCTAAATTAGCTTCAGTCATTTTTAAAATTAAATTGAAGGTGTTGCCAGTAAGATTATTTATTAAAAACTACCATAATAGAAATGAAAAATTGGGATAATGTACATACGAAATTACTCAATTTTTGAATGAATTTTATGATCGCTTTTATTATCTATGAGCATGTACGTTTACCGCAGGAAGTTAAGGTTGCGGGAAAATTAGTTTTCCAATCTACATCTTGCAATAATAAATGATGTTGTGATGAAAAGAAAACGAATTACTTAGAATAAACCACCAAGTGCGCGTCGACTCGTACACGAAAGGTTCCGTACCGTAAAAATCAACATTTTCAAATAACATACAATTTCACTTTTTCGGAGATCCCTTTAAATTTTCAACTTTATTATATATTTTTAGTATTTGTTGTAGTTTTAATATTTGGAGTGTTAGGTACTAGTTTATAGAAAGTGGCACGGGTCAACCTATAGTCGTTCAAAAGATACAGCCTTGGCACTCTGACTCCTTTTATTTGAATATTTATTGTATTTTTATTATTTGTTAGATGTTATTTTGGACGATTTTTAACATACGTGTTTATTTTTCAAAACCTTTGATTTTATTTCATGAATCCTAACTTGTAACGTATTAAGTAATACCTATTTCTTTTTTATGTATGTATAATCACTCATTCTCACAGAGATAAGAATTATTTTTGTAAATAGTTATAAACTGTAAACAGTTGTAAACAGTTATAAGCTCGTCTTTCTTTTCATACAAACGCTCTTACGTGATTACGGCGTTTCTTTTTCTAACATTGCGCTGGATGAAACAACAATCTTTTTAATCACGCTCGCGTTGACGATAGTAGGACCGGGAAGAGTCCCCTTTATGTGGTACAACAGAATATGTTAATTAGGCTACTTCTAAACTAAATTGAGTGAATAAAATCAAGTTAAGTCCTGTCAAACTATATTTAGTTTAGTTTGTACTAAAATGCCATCATCTAAATAGCACAAGTAGGTACTAAAATGGTTCTATTTTAAAATTTCAGTTTAGTTTAGGCTAGTTGGTGACAACTGAATAGACCAAT
The DNA here is from genome assembly GCA_955876795.1 of Eupithecia tripunctaria. Classification (NCBI taxonomy): domain Eukaryota; kingdom Metazoa; phylum Arthropoda; class Insecta; order Lepidoptera; family Geometridae; genus Eupithecia; species Eupithecia tripunctaria. The sequence goes on along the minus strand of OY041602.1, from coordinate 7,813,764 downwards.
AGTCAACAATATTTATCCCTAAAGTTTACCCGTCATGGTGGCGACTCCCATCTTTTCCTGTCAAAATATAATATTATGGCGAACTGTATAACTTATTTCCCGCTTTTGCCGTAAGACTTCAGTAACAGCCTATAATGGTCTACTGCTGGACACAGGCCTCCCCCTGACAAGATTCTTATTGGCTTTTATCAAATAGTGGGTCATGCCCATAATCCCCATGCTGATTATTATATATTCGCTGCTTCAGTTGTGGCGCGGATTCAAATATTTTGAATTTTTCAAGGGCAGACGAACAGAAAACCTATGGGGTACTTACGGTATTTTCCGTAGATCTAGAATCATAAAATTTGCCAAATGAGTAAACAAAAAAATTTAAAACCGTAAAGGTAGGGCACTCTTTGGAGAATGCTCACTTGAACTACATGACCTGATCCCACCATCCCCCTTCCACTCCAGGACAAGCAGACGCACAGCGCAATACCATCCATACTTGGTGGACGTACCCTCCACTCGCACTAAGCGGTTTTCCTCCACCTTTATTATTCGCACCGCAAAGGAATGGAACTCACTCCCTGCCTCTGTTTTCCCGGCCAATTACAACCTGGGTCTCTTCAAGACAAGGGTGAATAGGTATCTTCTAGACCTTTGTGATACACCGTCGGCCGCATCTTCGCTTTCCATCAGGTGAGATTGCGGTCAAACAAAGGTCTATTTACCGTAAAAAAAAAACTCTTGTATGGGAACCATACTTACGGCCGGCGTACAGAACTGTTAATAACTAATTATACCTAGAGGGTACGAAGATAAATTCCAATAATTTACGATAGGTCGCATCGCATTACTGTCTGAAAAAGTGCTACTTTAAAGGTGACGAGAAAAACGTTTCATATCTTACCCTTTTTACTTTATAGTGTTGTTTCATATGTTTTAATAGAATTATAGCAGTACAAAAGTTATGTCTCATTTTACTGTAATATTTTGTATATATTTTGTAGATATTTCGTATCTCAAAGATAGGGTTAAATGACTTTTAGCTTGATTGTTTATAAACAAAAAAAGCCGCGTCGACTAGTCTATGTCTCCTCTTTCTACGATTAAAAAATTATGATACGCCCATGATTTTTTCCTAGTTTTTGTACTGCTCACAAGACTATTTGCTGTAAATAAAGAGAAACTCGTAATTTTTAAAAATAAAATAGATACGACAATACGTCGAGTTTATAAAGTATTACAACATTATTTTTCTATTACGGATATTCATTTATAATAAGTACAGAATTTCAGCCGCCCGAAAACTTTATATTGCCAAAGATACATCAATATGCTCAAAGCTCTTCTTCTTATAGTGCCTTTCCATTACTGAAGGTCGGCGGTCATCCTCTTGAATTTTTCCTTATCCAGGGCAAGCCTAAATAGGTCTTCTGCCTTCTTAATGCCAGTCAATTGCCTTTTGTTGCGCAGCCAGGAAGTCTTCCTACGACCGACTCCTCTTTTCCCCTGTATTTTCCCCATCTTGATCACTTGCAGCAGTTGGTATCGATCATGCCGTAAGACATGTCCGAGGTAGGCAACTTTTCTCTGCTCAAAGCTGGTGTATGTTACTACATTTCAAACTTTTAATTGAATAGCAAAAATCTTACTTACAACATAAGATTAGAGTATTATTTTGTGTAAAATTTTCAATTGCGCTACTTTAGCCAGACACATCCCCTTCTCCCCACTCCATCGTTACCTATGAACGACATTGCAACCGCGCGGAAGTTATGCGTTAGCGCTGATTATGAGAAAACGTCTGTGTTTTTGAGTAATTCTTACAAAAATAAGACGTGTGGCACTCGGGGACTGCCGCGATAAAGCTATTGCAATGCCATCTAGAGGCGAGTTGCTGAACTAAAGAGACAAACGTCACGGTTTTTTCGTTACGGAATTTCTGGATTCGGTCCCCGCGCTCAAGGCCCGCGATAGAAGCTATGCAATAGCTTAAAAATGTTTACGTGTTGGTTACGTGTTTTTAAATAAAACCTCATAAGTTCGGGCGAGTACCTAAATATTAAAATGTAACCTCAGTACTTTTTTCAGAGTTAAATAACCTGCGGTGACATCTTGGTGAAAATGCAATATTAGGTAATAAAGAACTGATCTGATTAAGGATGAAACATTAATTGCTTTAACTTATGAAAAATCAATGATGTAGTTTAGTTACATTAAGACATTCTCAAGAACTGTATCCAATATCATTTAGATGGATACAAACATGTTCCAGTATTCAACTATCTATCTCTATTAGATTAAGAGTAATGATTTTTTGAAATAGTTTTTTGGTTCTTCGTCAATCATCAAACATCCTTGCAAGGTTTTTATCTAAATATTTTATTTGCCTTTACAATTTATGAGTAAATTATGAACACCCAAAGTTCAGACAAACTTTTTGCAAAAGAGCTTATTTTTGAAGACTTATACTGACTTTGTTTTTCGAAATATTGATTTTTTTGTTATGATAGAAATCTAGAGGTAGATAGATATAGTGCACAAGATACCTAGGGTAGGTTGGTGTAAGATCGCTCGGGCGATAAGATTGCGCATACGTCATTACTCAGCAACGGTGGATCACACGCAGCCAACTTTAGTTCTGTTTTCATTTCTACGTAAGCCGGTATACGCTCCCAGAAATAATTCGAATTCAGTGAAAGAACGGCGAGTCCAGGTAAGTTTAAAGTTTTTATAGCCTTCTCTAATATTTTGTCATTTTGCAACTATAACTGACGAAAACCCTGACGGAATGACAATGTTTTTCTGTTTGTTTTACTTTTGTTTGCCATCAAACAGTTGACCTTTGACATTGTATTTCAATAGCTTCTTAGGAGATGGTAGCACGGTCTTGTTAAATTCACAAATGCCGAAATGTTTAAGTTTGCGCACTACGGGGCTGTGTAAGATAGCGCGCGTAATCTTATACGCGACTTTTTATTATTGATTTACAATAATGTAGATTAATGATTCAAAAAATAAATATTAATTGTTTAATTTTTTTTAAGTAAATAGATTGCTTCATTTTGTTACAGAATGTATCGAAGACCACGAAAACCGAATCGAGAACTATGCTCACCTTTGATCATTGAAGCTGCACGTAAACGTATCGAAGATGGAAAAAGCAAGAGGCATGTGACACTATTTTTAGGGATGGCTGAGTCAACGCTAAGTTACCGGTTGCAGCAAGAACAATGCGTCACAAAACTGGGTAGCTAAGAACTACATTTAACCTGAAATCTTAAAAAAAATCTAGATATATGGAGGATGAACAGAAGTCTCCAAAGAGCCTATTGTGGAAGACTAAGTGTGGTGGCACGAAAAATGAACTGATTGTCTTTTTTTTTTTTTTTTTTTTAAATCATATTTATTGTAAGAACCTTTATAATTAATACATGGCGGTCCTATTGTCTAAACTAGAAAGTAATTAACAAACGATACACATATCTTATCAAATAAAATAGATAAGAAAAAAAAACAAAACTGAGCAATAACAAAAATAGATATGTATGTACATAATTTAGTTCCAATAAAGCTATCACTTGTCACTACTTGAATTGACTCACCGCTGTGAACAGCTGTTTCGCTGCATCTGTTGTTGGTTCTACTAGGATTTTGTTAAATAGTCCTACATCATAATGATTTAGATTTAAGGATGTAAGTAAAATTTGTCTTTCTTGTTGAAAGCGTGTACATTCTATTAATAAATGGTAAACATCTTCCACAACTCCACAAGTGTCACAGTTAGGTGAGTTAACCTTTTTCATTAAAAATGCAATTTTTTTTAAAGGCATGTGACCTGTTCTTAGCCTATGTGCTGTAACTATAAGTCTGCGCGATAGCTTAGTGCAACTGAACCAAGGTACGTGAGGAGGCTCACACTGAATGCATTTGTACCAAATGCCCCTTTCCACTGATCTCTTGTCAAAATATTCTTTCCAATTATTATAGCACCTTAATCTATATTTTGGTAGCATTTCCGAATAATTTGGTAGAATTCTATATTCAAGTCCTTCCGTAACAGCTTTTCTTGCCAATGTGTCAGCCTCTTCATTACCTTTCAAACCAATATGTGATGGAACCCATTGGAGTTTAATTTGAATACCCCGTTCATTTAAATCGATCAGCTGCGATAAGATTCTATATGCAATCGAGACGCCTCTCCTACCAGAGGCGCATCGAGAGATATGTTGAAGGGCGCTTTTACTGTCGCTGCAAATAACAAATTTATTTCTTTGAATACTATTAATATAGTTAAGGGCTTCCGAGATTCCAATAAGTTCCACTGACATTATTGAAATATAACTATTAATTTTAAACTGATTATTTACGTCGATGGAGCCCGCCCTTAAATTTGGATCGTGGAATGCTGCCCCTCGTCCCAAATCACTCTTTGAACCGTCCGTATATATGGCATAATAATCAAAATATTTTTCATTTAGCTCTTTTAATGTCTCGTTTTTTAATAAATTTACTTCATGCCGTTTTTTTGATTTTTGCATGCAATCCAAATATGCTTTAATTGAATTTTCGGTATTAACATTAGTAACCCATGTTTTTAAGCTATACATATCTAACTGAACAGAGGCGTATATGTCATCATTTTTAACATAATCCAAACAAGTAACCAGTAGCGGTTTTTCTTTTGACTCCCAATATGTGCTAGTTAAACACTGCGATGATAAGTTCGTTATACATTTTATTGATTCGTTATCGGTCCACGCTTGAGTTTTCGAACAATATTTATAGGCTAGGTATTGTCTCCTAATATGTAGTGAAGGTATACATAGCTCAGTTTCCATTGTATGAATCGGAGTACTTCTTATAAACCCGCCAATGACTCTCATGGCTTGGTTTTGTACAACATCTAGCTTGTTCAAGTGTACCTTTGCACAGTTATCGAACAGGTACGAACCATAGTCGAGTCTGCTCCTTATTAACGAGATGTATAATTTACGTAAATGAACTGGGTGTGTTCCCCAACCTGATCCAGTTAAAACTTTAAATAAATTTAAAATCTTTCGTGTTTTTGCCACGGTTTCATTCACATGTTTTCCCCATCGCAATGAATTATCTAACCACATACCTAGGTATTTATACGTATACACACGCTCGATAGTACAGTCATTAATCTTAATACTCAGTGGCCGTTTTCTACGACCCCTACTAAAAACGCAAAATTTGGTTTTTGGGATGGATAATTCTAAACCTATCTCGTTCAAAATACTAACTAATATACATAAAGCATTTTGTACAGCATTTGCACACTCAGCTAAGTTCCTATCACTCTTAAATAGCACGAAGTCATCTGCGTATTGACATAGGTACACAAAATTAATTTCTTTACAAATTTTGGCAGTAGTAATGTTAAATAGAAGGGGCGAGATGGGGTCCCCCTGTGATAAACCCTTACTAGTGTACCTATACGTAATATTATGAACTTCATTGCTTAAGTCGTCATTAATCTGCAAGCACCTATATCTTAAAAAGTTCCATAGATAAAAACATATCGATTTTCCCACTCCGATCTCATCAAGTATTTTTGTTGTTTTTTCGATCAAAATATTATTGTAGGCGCTTTCTACGTCAAGAAAACACGCTATCGTAGGGATATTGTTTGTAATACCTAATTGAATAATTGTAATAATGCGCACTAAGCAGTCTAAGGACGACTGACCGCTTCGAAATCCCGTTGTTAGTGGAGATAACAGGTTATTTCTTTCCACAAACCAGTCTACTCTTTTGTTTATCATGTTATGAAATATTTTACATAGGCAATTTATTAGGGATATAGGTCTAATTTTTACGACTGAGTTTGACAAATTAGGTTTAGGTATAGGTACTATTGTAATATCCCGCCATTGTAGCGGAATATTGCCGTGACTAATTATTCTATTATACAAGCAAATAAGATAAAGTTTCGCTTTCTCCGGTAAATGGTAAATCATAGAATAGGTTATTCCATCATTACCAGGTGCTGTGTCTTTCTTTTTAATGCAGCGGCACATCTCACGCAAAGTAAATTTAGCTTCTAAATTCTCGTTAGACGAGGTAAATATAGGAATGCAGGGAGTGACGTAATCGGGTGCCAGGCTGCATAATAGTTGAACCTTATCTTCTATAGAAACTTGTACCTTTCGTGTCCTATATCCTTTCATCCATCGTAATCGTCTCCACATGTCGGTAACCGAAGTAGATTCATCCATACTTTTGCACATTTTTTGTCAACTCAGTGCCTTTGCCTGTCTTATTTCTAGTTTAGATTTAGATGTTTTCTCTTCCAGTGTCTGTAAGTTTCGCGGGGTGGGATTTTTCCTAAAATTGACCAAGGTTAATCTACGTTCTGCAATTAATTTAGATAGTGAAGGGCTCCAGTAAGGTTTAGGTTTAAATTTATTTGTAGGGTTAAGACATGTTTTTTTCATCGGAATGGATTTATCAGCAGCTTTTAAAACATGAACAATAAAATAGTCATATGACTTTTGGATTTCCATTTCCTCTGGAGGGTAGTCAATACTCTCTAAATAGTTCGAATACTCGTCCCAGTTAGCTAAATTAAAATTTCTTTTCTTCAAAATTTTTAAGGATTCGCTGTATTTAAATTTCATTTTAATGATACAATGATCACTACTTAAATTCTCATTTAATACTTGCCACTCAAAATCTGTTGCTAGATCTGGCGATGTAAAAGAAATATCCGGAGAGGAGCTTTGAACAATCATATTATTAACTAGTTTTATTCTTGTAGGTAGACCATTATTCAATGATACAAAGTTAACCTCTAAAGCAGCATCATAGATTCTACTACCCCTAGTATCATTTCGGTTGGACCAATCCGTGTGATGCGCGTTAAAGTCCCCTACAATTAAACAATTACTAGAAAACTTACCAAAAATTAAATCCCAATCGGCCTGTGTCGTTGACACCGATGGTGAGCAGTAAGTAGATACAATATATTTCAAACTACCACAATTCATTAGCTTGATGCATAGGAATTCTATACCTGGATTTGGATGAGTCATGTCAATTATCCGTGCGCTAATAGTTCTATGAGATATTATAGCAATATCTCCATATCCGTCACTTCTGTCTTTTCTATAGATGTCGTAACCTGAAAAGTTTATCTGAGTTTCGGAATCTAACCAAGTCTCTGAGATGAAAGCTAAATGGATTTTCTCTTGTGCTAAGAGAAGGTCAAGATCAACAGACTTGGGTTTTAGACTACGTGCGTTCCATTGGACTAAGTTCAAAGAGTGTACTTTGGATACGGGCTGGGCCGGATCCATCTATGAATACGAGTCACCACTTAAGAAAGTGATGACTTGGGCAAGTAGTTTCTCTTTTTTTACCAACCTAAACACACATCGCATAACATCTTGTAAAACTAGACTACACACACTTTTTAACTTCTCCTCAAAACTGTCATCTGAGTCAAAAATTTTCTTTACTCCCTTTACTAACTGTCCCAGTCCACTCATTAAGCTACTGCAGTGGTCCTCTTCATTCTTCTTATCTACTTTGCTATCACTATCATTTCCTCTTTCGTTTTCCGAATGATCCATCACTTCCTCAGTTTGAAGATTTTTCTTCGATATTTTCTTTTTCTTTCTCTTTCCTATCTTCTTCCAATCAAGTTCTAAGCCACTTTTTTCGCTTTCGTCTACGTCGTTGTCAGAATTTTCTCTATGAATAACAGCTTTAGTTACAACTACATTCCTGTATGATGGCTTATTTTCACAATTCTGCCAAACCTGCGCCGTTTGCACCTTCTCTGTCTCAACCTCCGCGTCCTTTCTTTGTTTTTTGTGTTGTATGTAGGCGTTTTCTTCAAAATTGTACTCTTTTTTGTTTGTCAAAATTATTAGGGCTTTCCTATACGTACAGTTATCTTTGGACATAATATTTCTCAGTTCTTTTTCTTTGAGAAATACTGGGCATTGTTTATACAATGCCATGTGCGAACCTTTGCAATTTACGCATCTCAATTTGTCAGTATCACAATTTTTGTGGCTTTCACTGCACTTGGGACACACAGGTTTTTTGGCAGGGCACGCACGTGATAAATGCCCGAACTTCCAGCAGCCTGAGCATTGGCTTACTGGAAATGTATATGGTTCCACTTTAAACCTACACCCGTACCCGAAAACGTACGGGGGCAAAGTGGAACCTTTTATGCTCAGCCGAATCGTCTCACTATCAACCCATTTTCCTTCTTCCGCTAGTCGTTTCAATCTTTTTATTGATAAAATTTCATAGTCACATGACAGGCTCTCTAGTGCCTCTTTTTCATCTATGTCCAAATCTACCTGTCTAACTAAGCCGTAGGATAGGTTAATCTCGTCAATCATCTGGCATCTGTAGCCTAAAGATTCCATCTTCGTACAATTCACCAGTTTCTCACTCTCCGCTCGACTTTCAAAGGCAACAAACAATCTGTATGGACTTCTGTATGATATCTTCATAATGTTTTGTATATTTTCCGATCTGAGTAGTTTGGCCATCCCAAATTGCTTAGGCAAAACGTCCCTCGACGTAATCGAGACTACATACTCATCAGATAAATCATTATATTCCATCACATCTTTTCCTTCGCCTTTTTTGTTTTCATTTTGATTTAATGTTTTTTTATATTTTTTGTTCCTTGTTTTTCTTTCGACCGTGGTGAACGAATCGAATTCACCAACTTCGTCGCTTTCACTTAGTAGTCTCTTCTCTCTTGTAGACCCCTGCATTTGCTCGTCATTCAAGACGACTTGTTGATCCACATTTTGCACTGAACTTTCGTCAACTTCAATATCACTTCCACCCGTGTCACAATACTCAAAGTTCGTGGCCATTGTTACAAACCACACAGAGCCTGTGGGTATGTAACAAGCACCTAACTAGCTATGTAAACACTTTTTAACAGTTTTTGAGATTCGCTTAGCGCGCGGCCTGTATCACTAGACGCGTGCACTTGCATCCACGACTGGCGCGCCACTGAACTGATTGTCTTGGTTTCGGACATTCGAATTGTGATTTATGCAAATAATTAACCTGCGCAATCTTATCGCCCTCCGTGCGCAATTTTACACATCGGGATGTGTAAGATTGCGCAAGTGTCGATCTCTCATTGTTTGTGATTTATGTAAAAAGTGATTGTATTTGCACAATAATTTGTATTAAAAGTTCTTACCAGATAATTAAGGATAAATAATTATTAAAGAAACCTGTGATTATTTCGTTTGTTATATTTTTATAGCTCATTGATTAAAAACTGCGCAAACTTACACCAACCTACCCTATAAGCCTTGGCCAACTTACTTTTCATACAAACGCTCTTACGTGTTTATGGCATTGTAATTTCTCGATCTTTTGTTTGAAACTTTAAAAGTTTAAAATCAATTACACCGCCATAATCTAATCACGTAAATTTGGAGAAACAAATTCAGTATAAGCCTCCGAAAATCAACTTTTTTGCAAAAATTTGACCTGAATTTTGGGCGTTCACAATGTACTTATAAATAATTGAGACGCTTAAAAATCTACGTTTACGTTCAAAAACGCAATAATAGAAAAAGCTAAATTATATTGGTTTGGAGTTCTTGGTTCTGCAGTACTTGTTAGGGACGTATAAAGTAATTGTACTCAGTATCGCCGGGTCGTCCACTCTGTTACGAAAAGGTAAACAATAATGCATGGCTAATTGCAAATTGCGTCTCAACTCTAGGGTGTCTAATCTAAGCCCACCATGGCCACCATACCAATTACAAATAGAGAGGAAACAAGATACGGGTAGTATCCATACGTCTTTTTGTACAGATACCTTGCAAACTTTGTAATATTTTGTGGATCCCAGGTGATTGCACTGAACTCAAGTTTGCCCCTGACGAAGGCGTTGTTCAACATTATTGCTATGCCTATGTTATTGAAATACGGAGCTGTCCTCATCATGAACCCGTGATTACTGAGACAACTCTATATCCGTCACCGATCTCATTTTTTGTCTCGGTGACGGTCCTTGCCAGGTCAACTTCCTTTAAGGTTATTTTAATAAAAGTTTTCTTGAGTCAAATAATATCTTATCGAAATCCCGGGGTACGTTCGAACAGCATTTGATTACTATGACTGATGAGAAACGGAGCTAGGTACTTACCTAATAGAAAACCATTAAACTACTACCTACGTACTGAACACAAATAAGGTTCGTAGTTAACCCGCTTACATCCGTAATGAATTCGTCAAACTACGATATTTTGAAGAAGTCCACAATTATCTAAATTTGATTATTCCGGCTCAAGTTCCTGCTCTTGCCATGTCAGGTACAAAAATAACAACGACCACAGTAATTTAAACATCTCCTTCTCCAAACTTCCGTCGGTCGCCGAGATGTTCCAATTGTTAACTTATCAACTTATCACAACTTTATCTATTTACAGTCTCTCCGCGCAATTTATGAACACACGTTTTTCAAACATCTTGTAACATATTGTAAGATTTGTTTAATGTTTATCTTTTTATATTCCTCTCGGCGGGGGCAAGAAACTCTAACGATAGCTTATCTATTAAAAATCTCTCCGTTAAATACATAAATAAGGACCTACTTTCTCAACTTCTAAACTCAATACTTTCAAAGGCCCAGACTCTACCAAAGCGGAGATATAAGTTTGTTGTAAGTGATTGATATAAATGTGGTCGGCAAACCTTTATTCAATAAATAAATAAAAATGAAAAAAAGAGTAAGTGAAAACAACAATGTCACTCATTCAATGGTTCTTAATTTAAACTCGTATGTAACTACTTTGACATTGTTGTTTTCACTTACTCGTTTTTTCATAGAAAATGTATGGGAATTGTTTTTTTTAATTTATTGCCAAAACTTACGATTTGATTTGGTATGTTCCTTTGGGAAAAGTGTTCCTGGTTGGAAATAGAGTCGATTAAGGCCAACTTGTTTTTTTTGACTAATGTCATTTTTTGGGCGAAACGTACATTTTTTCAAAAAACTAAAAATGGCAATATTCTTTTCTTCAAAATAAAACAGAAAGTTACTCAGAACAAAACCTTCGAACTACAAAATCACTCATTCAATGGTTCTTAATTTAAACTCGTATGTAACTACTTTGACATTGTTGTTTTCACATACTCGTTTTTTCATAGAAAATGTATGGGAATTGTTTTTTTTATTTATTGCCAAAACTTACGATTTGATTTGGTATGTTCCTTTGGGAAAAGTGTTCCTGGTTGGAAATAGAGTCGATTAAGGCCAACTTGTTTTTTTTTTACAAATGTCATTTTTTGGGCGAAACGTACATTGTTTCAAAAAACTAAAAATGGCAATATTCTTTTCTTCAAAATAAAACAGAAAGTTACTCAGAACAAAACCTTCGAACTACAAAAGAAACAGTAGCTACCCCTAAGGGGCCAAAAATTTGCCCCACCCTGTATGTGTTTGGTAGAAGGTCCGACAAACGAATTGGGCGTATTTGGGAGCCCATTTGGAGAATACAAGTCGGCCGAAAAAAATCCCTGACTGCCAATTTTTTTAATTCCCGTTTTCACCGAAAATGTACCTATTTTCCATTATAACATTTATAAAATCTGTTTTAGACCGGATGTTTTTACTTGAGTTTGGTCTCTGATACACCTTCAGGCCGCGCAAACCAAAATCAGATACAAATCAGAGCTAACTTACTGATTTAAAGCTCATAGAGTGAAAAAATGAAATAAACTTTATCTCAAAGTTAAATTTACACAGTGATATAAAAAAAAACCACTAGCAATTCATTACATTTTTCACTCTATGAGCTCTAAATCAGTTAGTTAGCTCTGATTTGTATCCAATTTTGGTGTACGTGGCTTGAAGATGTATCAGAGATCAAACTCATGTAAAAACATCCGGTCTAAAACAGATTTTACAAATTATGGTGGTAAATAGTACGATTTCGACGAAAACAGGAAAATGGACAAAAAAATCTTTAAAAAAATTGGGGGGTCAGGGATTTTTTTCGGCCAACTTGTATTCTCCAAATGGGCCCCCACGCACGCCCAATTTGTTTGTCGGACCTTCTACCAAACACCCTGTATAAACAGCTTGATAAATAGTTGTTACTATCAAACAAGAAATAAAGTGCAATTGACTCTAATTTGCTTCAATTTTTTGTCCACTAGCGGAAGAAGTGAAAAAGAAACCACTAGCAAGTTTATCGCTTAACACACATAACTAAATCTAACTGTTCTTACATACTATTGTCGGTTAAAATTAATAATAAATAAATAAATAAAAATTAAAATCAACCTCTCAGTTAAGTACCCACTAATCAGTCTCCCTTCTAACGAAATTAGCTTTTATACTTTTATAATTAAAGTTCTGTAAACATAAAGATTATTGACAGTGCAAAGTGCCTTATCGTTCTTTAAAGAATTATAAAACGTAAAACCTCGGGATAAAGTTTTTATTGCGTAAAGCCACCAAAGTAGTTTTCTTTTTTTCCGTTACACCTGGTTTTTCATGTATTTAGTATTTTAGCATCAGCTATCTTTACAAAATTTCCATCTTTATTCTCCGAAATAATTACCCTCATTTGATAACAAGCACCTTTTTCGCTCTTCTTGAGTTCTATTGCCACTTAATTTGTAAGCCAGTATTTCTCAATGATTTCTTAAGAGTAATCTTCCACTTATTTTCATTCCGTAGGCGTTCTCTTCCAACTTTACCGGAGGACTTGTAGTCAAAACAGTTGCTGCGTTTTCAGCTATATTTTGTAGGTTATTTTCGTCGTTGTAAGGCAAATCCTCAATTCGAAGAATTGGTTGTTCTGGCTGCGTGTACAGATAATGTCTTACAGAATCGTCGCTGCCTGAAAAAACAACAATTCAGTTTAACACTACTCGCATACAAAATGATTATTGTGGTCAAAAGAAAGTAAAAAAAAATATGGGTACTTACCTTCATAGAATGTATCTGATTATCAGATGATGAACTGGAAGAACTACTGAAATCTTGCATATCAGGTTGTTCTGGACTAGGTATTTCCAACTCATAATCAAGTCTCTCAAACTCATGTGAAGCTGGCTCTGGAAGAATTTTTGTGAAAATCCATAAAAGAGATAATATATATAAATCCAGAAGAGATGGGTGAGAAGTCTTTTCTGGGTTCAAAGATCAGGCGTACTATTGCACTTGGTTAACCACCCCCTGTTATCATGAGGCACACTTTCTGGCGAACATCATGTATAATGTTGTTAAGTTTTATTATTTGATTATTTGGTAAATTTTTAGAATACGATTTTTCACCAAATCAGAATCCTCCTATCATTTTAATCACTTTTTACAAATGTTAATAATCAATAAAATTAAGTAGTTAAGTTGAAATTAAATGGGTATTAAGTAATTTAATAAGAGCTTTGTTTAATAATTCTGATTATTTCCCACATAATCTAACGCTTCTTTATCGGATTAACTCTGCACTGGCTCTGGAACAGATCTTTAAAACTCCGATGGTACCTCAGTGGAACCGGGTGGTACTTATATACGTACTATATCAAACTCAGGTGGAGCCTGCATTTGCAGCCTTTCAAAGGCTAAAAAAGTACAGTTAATGAAATACAAATAGTATTAATCAATAAACTCATAATTAAAAAGTTTTATTTTGTTATGTTTTAAGTGCAATAAAATTTACATCATTCATTCAATTGTTAGAAGTAGAACTTTTAAAAAGTGGTTTATAGCAGTGCATACTACTTTTATCCGTTGTAGATTGTTGATCAAGTGCTTTATTCCTATTTTTTCGAGTAAAGCCAATATTTTTTGCTTCTTGAACTCCCTGGCATCGCCATTTTGCGTAAATAATAATTAAACGACAAATACGATCACTAAATGTATTTCTTTATTTTATGAAACGTTTTAACTTAAAATAATCGTCAATAAATACAAAAATAACGAAGCTTTTTTTAGCGAAAACGATCTTTTTTGGCTTAACTATTTACTAAAATCATTGATTTGTGTTTTGTTTATAGTCATTATCGTCTTATTTTATAATAATACTTTAGCAGTTCTTACTTTTTTCTGCTAAAATGACATAACGCAAAATGAATAACTAAGCAATCACATGTATATTTTGAGCTAGAATGACACATTTCACATATTTAAGTGAAATTCATTACTAACGTAGCGAACCAACTCACAAAATTAGACAGAGCAACAACGTCACATCTTCTGCCCTGCCCTCACCTTATCCTTGAGAAATTACGTTTTATAGATTTTTTTTGAGCCTGTATACTCAACTCCAAAATCAGGTTTTTTGAGTTATGGCGTCCTTTCTGCAAAGCAGCGACTAAGCGTCCTCTATCGCCCCCCCTCCTCTTTTCTAAATTCCCCAGACGTTTGGCAGAATGTGTGCTACATGGTAACAGAGGGTTGGTGAAACGAAATGCAATAGCATAGTGTATTTGTAAGTGAAAATAAAAACGTTCAACTTATACTTAAATATAACAAAACTAGTCATCTGGAATTTTTGTGAAAATCCATAAAAGAGATAATATATATAAATCCAGAAGAGATGGGTGAGAAGTCTTTTCTGGGTTCAAAGATCAGGCATACTATTGCACTTGGTTAACCACCCCCTGTTATCATGAGGCACACTTTCTGGCGAACATCATGTATAATGTTGTTAAGTTTTATTATTTGATTATTTGGTAAATTTTTAGAATACGATTTTTCACCAAATCAGAATCCTCCTATTATTTTAATCACTTTTTACAAATGTTAATAATCAATAAAATTAAGTAGTTAAGTTGAAATTAAATGGGTATTAAGTAATTTAATAGAGCTTTGTTTAATAATTCTGATTATTTCCCACATAATCTAACGCTTCTTTATCGGATTAACGTTAGAAAGTTCGCGTGCTACAAATAATCCAAAGAGATCATTTGCTTGTTTTATATTATCATCATTTGCCACGTACGAAGTTTGAGTAGCGACTAGCGACATACTCTCACTATCGATAATTTGGGATTAGTTAACATTTGTTGATCTTGTTGCTGAATCTTCAGGCTTTGGTTTATGTTCTGGGGCAGGAACATCCATACTGACATAAATCCATTTTTGACTGTATTTGTCGTATGACTGGCTTTTTTATTTTTGTCTTAAACAAAATAACAATATAAATTTTCATCAAAAAGGGTACATGACATATCAAACCTACTGAAAAGACTTTTATATTATGATGATCTGCGATAGACTGAAGACTGGATGCTATGGTGCTTATTAGGGCTTATTATGTACAGCAGTAGTGGTCTAAATAAGGCTGATGATGACCATTTAATTTTGCATTGTTGTACTTAGTCAGTTTTATTTTGAAGGAGGCATTTGCGACCGGGTTTCATCCTCTTGAGAATCAAGAATCATTATAATATTTTTCTTCGCTGAAAAAAAAAACAATACGAACAGAATCAGTACCTATAGGTTAAGGGGATTACAGGCACCTACCTAATATTCCTTTTTACGTTTGCAATGAAATAATTTTATTAATAAACAATCATCAGCCCACAGCTCCACTCTCGTGATAACTACCCTGACGAAAAGTAGCCTGTGTGTTACTCTAATTAACTCATTACAAGTTGTAAAGTAAGTTGCCGTATAATCGGGCGAGAAAGTGAAGACCGTAAAAAAATAATTTTATCCGAATAGTTATAGTAAGGCCTTTACCCCGCGTCCGATAATACCCCAACTTACCCTAACCCAAGTTTTTTGTGTGCATCAGAATGGCGGGTGTATTATTGCGAATCAGCATATAATAAATGTGGGTCGAATCTACCTTGATTCTACCTAAATCTACTAATAATGAAAATGAAAGTACCTCTTTGAATACAGAGATATAACAAAAATAAAGTGAGCCGCCATCCTGACGTCAGGATGGCGGGTGTATTTCTGCTTCTGAATGAAAAACCAATTGTTTGTGTATGGATTCATTGTCATATGAATGTACCTGCTTAGTACCTAGTAATAGTTTATGGAAAAGTGTACTTAACACGTTCCTGTGCAGCCAAGATCATGGTGTCTACCACCTACGTGCAAATGCTTAATGTGGATATTATAATGGGTTATCATTTACATGACAGTGACAACACGTTTTTTATTTTTATGCCCCCCTTTATTAAAAAAAACAATATTTGTGTATGAACCATCCGTGGGTCATGCACGTATGAGCTCTTTACTCCATGATTCATCCGTGGGTCATGCACGTATGAGCTCTTTACTCCATGATTAATCTGTCATAATTCCTTCTGGCTCTGTATGCAGTCAGCATACACCACGTTCAAGATCCAGCCTAAACGAGCCGCCTTCTAGACTCAGCCACACGCTCAAAAAATCGCGAGGCGCGACCAAAAAAACTACAAAGAAAATGTTGCACTGGCTGCTACAAAATGTTGGTAGAAGGAGGCCAAATACCAGTTGAAGCAGCCCGTAAGTCTAAAAAACGGACATGGAGTGCTTGAACTGCCGAAAAGCTTTTTGTCTCAATTGTTTTAATAATGTTCATGAAATAATACTAAGAATAAAATAAATAATACATAACGTATTTATAATTTTATTTTTACCCAAAATACTTTCACTTCACTTTTGACAATAGGATACTGGCAACCCTAAATAAAAAGTCCACCGGTTTTCTTGTCAATTAAAATTTTAGTTCATTGGCTACACGTGTATGCGGATAAAAGTGGATAAACTCATACGTGTACATTTTTACGAGCCTTTAAACTTGCAAGGGCTCTTGCCCCATATGTGTGTCATGCACGTACTGTTATACCCCTTCAATGTATATGAATTTGCCTAGTAACTGCTGCGTTGCATTTTCCACCTCTCAGTCACAGCTCTTGCAGCGACTTCGAGTTAGTCTCGGTTGAGCATTTGATCAAGCAACACGCGTCCATAATTTGTCTCCGGGCTCAATTCTTTTAATTACGTAATTCCAAATTAAATCCAATTAAGTGAAATAAATAAAATCTTTTTTTTAAAACCCCTCTCGAAAGGGGCCGCATAACATTGGTGGCAGCGGTGGGATACGGAAGTTCCCAGTGTCGTTAAAAACGTTGAAAAACTTTACGAAAAGTGAATAACTTTACGAAACTTTATGTGAAATTCGTGAATTTCCGAACTGTGTTATCTCCTGTCTTCTCTTCATACCTAAGTGACTGGCAGTGGCAAAGCAACCCCTTCATCCCCCGTCATCAACATCATCATCGTCAGTGAGTGACTCACTCACCTTCGAGTGACTCCGTGATAGCGAAAGGCGGATCCTGAAACTACTTACGTGGTCATCATCATCATCCTTAACGGTACAGCGGCGGCGAGGACATTTCCAGCGGTTCCTGTAACTACTTACGTGGTCATCATCATCACCATCCTCGACGGTGCAGCGGCGGCGACGACATCTTTGGTGGTTCCTGAAACTACTTACGTGGTCATCATCATCACCATCCTCGACGGTGCAGCAGCGGCGACGACATCTCTGGTGGTTCCTGAAACTACTTACGTGGTCATCATCATCACAATCCTCGACGGTACAGCAGCGGCGACGACATCTCTGGTGGTTCCTGAAACTACTTACCTGGTCATCATCATCACCATCCTCGACGGTGCAATAGCGGCGACGACATCTCCAGCAGTTCCTGTAACTACTTACGTGATCATCATCCTACTACGAGTCCGCAGCGAGAACCATCTACAAGGACGTGATCTTCACCAAATGCCGTGTTCATCGCTACGGTCCTACATTCGTATCGCGTTTCTCGGAACAACCAGTGTTCGCGTCGTGTTTATCAATCCGGAATGTGCCGATTTGCAGTTCTTGCCTGTGCCGTCTACACGCTGATTATATTGTAAGTCTTTCTTTAATCATTGCTTTGTCCAGGGCCGTATTTAGGGTTCTTGTTTTATTATCTTTGTAAAGTAATGATAGTGTCCAGGTTACTTTTACATAAGAAATAATTTTTGGTGGAAATTTAATATGCAAACAGACACAGACGCTTTAAAACTTACCATTCCGTCCCCGACAGCTGTCCTAACAGCGGGACAATCCTCAGAAAATACTCCTCAACTTTCTCCACGAGGAACTTCGTCGTCATCGACATCTAATAAAAAGCACAAAATGACGGAACAAATTGTAGACTTAAATACGTTGTTCAAATTCATCAAACCCTATGATGGTAATAGGGAAACCGCTAATTCGTTCATCGTTAATTGTAACAACGCATATGAACTCGCATCAGAAACACAAAAACCAATTCTGCTTAAATATATTTTAAGTGTACTTCAAGGAAAAGCGGAGGTTGCCTGCTCTATCAAAGAGTTTTCCAATTGGGAACAATTGAAACAATTCCTGAAAACACAATTTTGTGAGAGGAAGCATAGTGCTCACCTCCTCACTGAACTCCAAGAAAGCAGGCAATCCCCGCAAGAAAATGTGAGCCAATATTCTTTGAAAATCGAGACTTGCCTCTCACAATTGTTGACAGAAGTAACTTTGTCAAATACCAAGGCCAAAGAATTAGCCGGCCGATGTGCTGCTATGGAGGACCTAGCCCTCCATCATTTCCTAATGGGGCTTCACCCTCGAATCTCTAACATAGTCAGATGCAAGTCTCCTAAAAATTTAAATGAAGCCATCAGCATGGCTGTCTCCGAAGAAAGGATACAGCAGAGCCTGTACAGACGCAATGTACAGGATCCAAAGCACTCAGGTGCTAAACCTAAGCCATCGCCTACGTCATCTTACCCCTCTAGCTCTAGCTCCCGATCAACGCAATCGGCACCCGCGACCCAAGGTAAGCCCAACAGTGAGCTGTTTTGCCGTTATTGCAAGACTGTTGGCCATGATATTAAAGATTGTAAGCGACGAGAATTTAATAATAATAGATTTGCGTCAAAATCAAATCCACAGCAATCTAACGCTAACAACTCGCGCGGGAATAGGGTTAATCACGTCCGTGAAACTGTAGACGAAGACTCCATCGATGAGGAAGTTTCACAAGATGATTTAAACGAGCAATCGTCTCGGGACGGTGCCGCTCGAGACAATCAGTAGGCGTCGGCACCAAAAATAAGTCTGGTTTTCGGGCCATGCAACAGGGTAACCAGCCCCGAATCGAAGGCCCAAAACCTAATCCTGAAATCAAGGTCATGCAGCAGGGTAACCAGCCCCAAATCGAAGGCCGACAATCCAATTCTAATATCCAGGTCATGCAGCAGGGTAAACAGCCCCAAATCGAAGGCCTAAACTCTTATTCCAAGACTAACCGACAGGGTAGCCAGCCCCAAACCGACAGTCGCAATCCAAGGACTAACCGACAGGGTAACCAGCCCCAAACTGACAGTTCGAATCCAAGGACTAACCGACAGGGTAACCAGCCCCAAACTGACAGTTCAAATTCAAGGACTAACCGACAGGGTAACCAGCCCCAAACTGACAGTTCAAATCCAAGGACTAACCGACAGGGTAACCAGCCCCAAACTGACAGTTCAAATCCAAAAATGAATCTTCAGGATAATCATCAATCCCGAACCAATGATCCTGATCACAGTAAATCTGTATCCAATGTCTATGAAATAAACCTAGACTTATCCAAAAGATACTTACCTCATGCACTCCTTGAATCCCAAGTATCTAGTATCCCTTTGACGCTCTTGGTAGACTCTGGCTCTGCCATATGCCTGATTAAAAAATCTAGTATCCAAATTAATCAAAAACTTGTCAAAGAACCCATTAAAATCAAAGGTATAGATCCTGGCGACACGCCTACCTCAACAGAAGGACATTTCCAATTAAGACTGAAACTAGCAGAAAGAAAATCTGCGTCATTCAAATTCCATGTCATGAACCATGAAGCAAACCTACCTTATGACGGGATCATAGGTTCGGATTTCCTCACATCCTTCGGTTGCAAAATAGATTACACCACTGACATTCTGAAAATTAAGAATATCACCATTAAATTGCATTTCTTTGATCCTTATTATGTCATTCCACCTCGTACCGAATCAGTTATCGAGTGCTCAGTCCATAATACCAACCTAGTAGAAGGTATCGTTCAAGATCAACATATATCCAAAAATTTACTAGTGTCAAATTGCATTGTTAAGGTCAAAGAAAATAAGCGCGTAAATTTAACTGTTGTAAATACATCCGAACATCCAATCAATGTCAATTCAAACTTATGTCTTAAACTGGAACCTCTAAACCACTGCGCGATGCAACTAAGCCAAAGTTCGCAAAGCACGTCGAACCGCACTGACGCAGTCTTAGATTCAATTGTGATTGATCACCTTAACCATGAGGAAGCTGACGCCCTCCTAGAGCTATGTACTCACTATTCAGATATATTCCATTTACCCGATGATAACTTATCATTTACTACTGTCCTGAAGCATCAGATTAAAACTAATAGTGACAATCCTATTCATACAAAATCTTATCGATTTCCTGAATGCCACAAAAGGGAGGTTGAAGTCCAGATCAACAAAATGCTTGATGAAAATATAATCAAACCTTCCTCGTCTCCTTGGAGCTCTCCTATTTGGATTGTTCCCAAAAAAGCTGGCCCTCAAGGCCAACGAAAATGGCGGATTGTTATTGACTATCGAAAGCTTAATGACATTACCATCGGGGAAACCTACCCTATTCCTCAAATATCGGAGATCCTTGACCAACTCGGAAAAAGTAAATACTTTACTACCTTAGATCTTGCATCTGGTTTCCATCAAATCCTTATATCTCCGGAAGATGCAGCAAAGACTGCCTTCTCTGTCCCTCAAGGCCATTATCAGTTCACCAGAATGCCATTTGGGCTAAAAAATGCCCCATCCACTTTCCAAAAATTGATGAATTCATGTCTTACAGGACTCCAAGGTACTAGGTGCTTTGTATACCTAGACGACATAGTCATTTACTCATATGATCTTAATTCACACATCGCAAATCTCAAATCTGTCTTCGACAGACTCCGTAATTATAACCTAAAATTACAGCCTGAAAAATGTGAGTTTCTTAGGAAAGAAGTTGCCTATTTAGGACATATTATAAATGAAAATGGTGTCAAAACGAATCCTGAAAAAACTAAAGCGGTCACAGAATTTCCTGTTCCTCAGTCCCCAAAGGATATAAAATCATTCCTGGGCTCAGTATCTTACTATAGGAGATTTATCTCTGATTTCGCTAAACTAGCAAAACCCCTCACATCTCTTCTCAAGAAGGATGTTCCCTTTTTATGGCAAAATGAACAACAACTTGCCTTCGAATCCTTGAAACACAAACTAATCTCTGCACCTGTCCTATCATATCCAGACTTTACTAAGCCATTTAATTTGACTTGCGATGCGTCCAATTATGCGATTTCCGCTATACTATCACAGGGCCCAGTTGGTCAAGATCGTCCTATTGCCTACGCGTCTCGCACACTTAATAAAGCGGAATGTAACTATAGTGTGACTGAAAAAGAATGCCTTGCTATAGTCTTCGGAACCAAAGTGTTTAGGCCTTATCTATACGGTAATCACTTCCAAATCCTATCCGATCATCGACCCTTGCAATAGTTATTCAACTGCAAAGACCCGGGCTCCAGACTTATTAGGTGGCGCCTGAAATTAGAAGAATTCGAATACGACATTAAACATAAAAAGGGTAAAATTAACACCAATGCGGATGCATTGTCCCGGTTTCCGGTTAATCCAGTCCAGCCGGAACCCGAAAATTCTGATCAGACTAATGAAAGGGAAAATCGTCCAGCGATGGATAGGGACCTTATGGATCTACTCATATCCCCTCCATCGTTTCATCCTGACGAGGATGTTTCTCCTAGCAACCCCCTTATCGACCCTTATGACGACATCCTACCCTTACCTGATATTGACTTACCTAACATACCTGACGTCCTTAGAAATGAACTCGAAAATGATGACATCTTACCTGAAATTCAGGAAGAAATTCAAGACACACCTGATGTGGGCGACTTACCTGAATTGTCCGACTTACCTTTCCCTGATGAAAGTAGGAGTCCTTTTCCATCCACCAGCGCCCATCCAGGTACTCCCGTCGATGACTATCCCACTTTCCTGAAAGCAGTAGCTGACAAAAATAAGTCATTTGATACAAAAATTGAAGAATTTAATGAAAGTTTGATGAATTGTCCCTCAAGGATAATTCTTGTACCTACCTCGATGGACCTTGACGAGTCGAATCCTTACATCCAAGATGTACTTAGTGATCCTGAAATTCATGCAAACATTCATGACTCGGAAAAAGAATTATTCAAATTTCAGAAAGTAGATTTTAATAATAAAAAATATTACCTTTTATTCTTGAAGGTCCATCATTTTGATCAAGCCTCATATCCTGAAATCTTTGAAACCCTGAAAACGATAAGAAATGAATTAATTTTACAAGGAAATATAACTGAGATGGGTATATCAGATCTAAAGAATCCATTTGATAAACACTCGTTTATTAAAATTTATAACATTCTAACTTACCTGTTCCATAATTCCCGTATTTCAGTCAAAATCTATCATAATAATATTATATATCCAGCCCCAGTCGAAATTAAGAAAATACTATTTGAGAATCACGACATACCGATAGCTGGCCATTTGGGGTCAGTCCGTATGTATAATAGGCTGAAACAAACCTACTATTGGAAAGGAATGCGTAGCGACATAGAATCGTATGTGAAACAGTGCAAATCTTGCCAAGAAAATAAAGCTTTAAGGAAAATAAATCGTGCACCTATGCAAATCACCTCTACTTCAACGGAGCCGGGCCAGCGAATATCCATAGACGTAGTCGGCCCTCTTCCAGAGTCCGGCCCTGGTAAGCTCAAGTACATTCTTACGATTCAAGATGACTTGACAAAGTTCTCGTCAGCTTACCCTATTCGAAGTACCACTGCTGAAGAAACATGTGAATGTTTACTTCATTATATTTCTATTTTCGGCATACCTAAAATTATTGTCACGGACCAGGGTCCCAACTTTACATCAGACTTGTTCAAAAAGGTATGTCACTTCCTAAAAATTAAAAATTTGTGGGCTTCTCCCTACCATCCGCAAACTCAAGGAGCATTAGAACGCAGTCATTCCACAATGAAGGAATATTTTAAATCTTATATAAACGAGGACCATACTAATTGGCCTCGATATATCTACACTGCTATGCTCGCTTATAACTCAGCTGTTCATACCACAACGCATTTTACGCCCTACGAACTTATGTTCGGCACTAAACCGTTTATTCCTAATAATATTTACGATGAATCACTTGGAGTAACTTACCCTGATTATGTCCGAATGATGCAAACTCGTTTGAAATTTTCGCGCGAGAGAGCATTAGATTTTATTCGACAGTCCAAAGAAACATCAAAATCCTACTACGACTCTCATTCTCGTCCGGTTAAGTACAAGGTTGGCGATTATGTATATCTCAAAAATCATCTGAGATTACGAAAGGCCCTCTCTCCTATTTGGAAGGGCCCTTACAAGGTAATTAAAGTAAATAGAAACAATACACTTACCTTGTTAATCAATCGACGTCATATTACTCATCACTATGATCAAGTGAAATTAGCCGACCTCGGTACTAGCGGAACTAGAAGTTAAGCTGTAACTTTAAGATAAGAACATAGGCATAAAATATTTGGTCTTTTTTATTCCACTGTTACCCTAACTCTTACGAGATAAGTGATTTCAGGGAAGATCTAAATTCTACAAAATTAGCAGTAGTACCTACCTAGGTAGTTTAGATAAGTTTTAGACATAAGAAATAGTATAGGTCTATCTTACCTACGGGTTGCTTTTTATTGTTGCCATGAATCTTACGATACAAGTGTTCTCAATGAAACCCTTTAAGATAGAATTAGAATATTTGTAGTAATTTAGGCTTATGATTATTTACAGGGAATCAATCCAAGGCCAACCACAACAGGAGTACACTCAACCTATTACTTCGAGCTCGGGCCTTTATTTCGATTATTTAGGAACCTTGAAAATTCATAACGGTTATCTAAAAGTACTTTTACCATTGGATATTTCGCACTTTGATACTCACTTACAAAACATTAAGAGTGCTTTGAAAACAACTAAGTACCTATGTAACCAGACCCCGAATAGAGAGATAACCACGGTGTGTCAAAATGTCCTACAACCTTTAACTATTCGATATGAGGACCTCTGTAGAGACTATGAATCAATCTCGCATCTGATAGATAACCGCATTAAACGCGCATGGATAGGAGGTATTGGCTCCGTTTTAAAGGAAGTATTTGGTACTCTCGACGAAAATGACGCTTTAAAATATAACGATGCCATAGAAAACATTCAAAACAATGTAAACCATGTAGCTACTCTAATGAAGGAAAATATATTGGTTACTACCTCAATAATTTCAGCCTATAATGATACATTAGATAAAATAAATAGTAACGAAATTATACTAAATGAAGCTATTTATAATCTTTCTATGAACGTAAAAAATATATCTAAATTAACAAACGGACTTTACATTCAATCAAGGGTTAATGTTATTCTTACTTGCCTTGAAATATCTGTACTTACCTTATCGCTTCAACTCGAGGACGTAACCAATGCTGTTTTGTTTAGCAGCCAAAACATACTTCACCCTGCGATAATAACGCCCCTGCAATTATACCGGGAACTCGCAGATAACTACAGGTACCTACCTGATCACCTACGATTCCCCGTTGATCTAAATCTGGATAATGTTCATCATATTCTGAACATTTCTAAACTTGTTTGTTATTATGTTAATTATAAGATTGTATTTGCTCTTCAAATACCATTAGTTGGTATTGAAGAATATGTTTTGTTTCACAACATTGCCCTACCGGTCCCTCTTAACACCGAGGAACCTTATCAATTTAGTTTGATAATTCCAAGCAGTAAATACATAGCAATGACTAAAGACAAGGCCCGTTATTGTACTCTCCATGATTTAGGTAGTTGTGCGATGATAAGTACCGGAAACTATATCTGTGATGTCGCAAATGTATACGCAACGGATGCGAAGTCTACCTGTGAAAGTGAACTATTAACTAAAGTGACTCATGGTATACCTACTCAATGTGACTCTAAGTTTATTTATGGAATGTTAGATATTTGGAAACCATTGATAAATAATAAGTGGATTTTCATCCAATCAGTACCTAATAAAATTTCTTTAGATTGTGTAAATTCAGAATTTCATGAAATAACTATTTCGGCTACCGGTATACTTACCGTTCCAAATAGATGTGTGGCTCATTGTAAAAGTACAACTCTAATACCTAAGTCTTATAATACCTTTAACTTCACTTCTCCGATAAACAATGTACCGGACTTTAACCTAATCCAAGACACTTGTTGTAATAACGAAAAGTTTAATGATATCATAGGTGATGTGTCCCCTATTCAATTACACAATATTGATTTAGATGAGTTTACCTCAAAGAGTAAGAATTCACTAGACTCTCTAGTGAAAGATTTGGACAAATTAGATAACAACTCTCATATTGTGAAATATGGCACACATTATTCTATTTTAATTATTTTTATTGCTATTGTAATAATCATGTATCTAGGATATTTAGTGATAAGTAAACTTTGTAAACCCGGTGACAAAAGTTGGAATTTGAGTAAAATCAATATAAATAAACCATCTGCCCAACCTGCATCTAAAGCTACAAGTACTGACTCTGAGATAGAATTAGATGAAGTGGCTAGAATCAGAACTCAAATTTAAGTTAACACCCTAGTAGACTTAGTAGGTAAAAACCCTAAGTCTCCTCTTAAAGGGGGAGGTGTTATACCCCTTCAATGTATATGAATTTGCCTAGTAACTGCTGCGTTGCATTTTCCACCTCTCAGTCACAGCTCTTGCAGCGACTTCGAGTTAGTCTCGGTTGAGCATTTGATCAAGCAACACGCGTCCATAATTTGTCTCCGGGCTCAATTCTTTTAATTACGTAATTCCAAATTAAATCCAATTAAGTGAAATAAATAAAATCTTTTTTTTAAAACCCCTCTCGAAAGGGGCCGCATAACAGTACGATCAGAACTTCAAAATGCACCATCGGTGGGTCATACACAGGGAACGTGTTAAATATCAGTCATTCGCTATTGTAAGAAGCAATATGATTGCAATTAGGTATTAAAATTAACTGTTTTATATTGTCTTACATTTATTCCGGACTATTGTGTTCATACCTATCAAATAGTAGTCGATTTGTTTACAAGTTTAATTTAGTATTAAACCTACAGAACAAGTAACATTTAGACAGAAATAGCCCGATAACTATTACTAAAAGTCCAAAAATTAGTCACAGCAATCGGTTGGCATTTTTATTTTCAAATTAATCTAAAACCAAACCATATATTTAAATTCTGACTGTGATATTGTAAGGTACTAAGCAGGTACATTCATATGACAATGAATCCATACACAAACAATTGGTTTTTCATTCAGAAACAGAAATACACCCGCCATCCTGACGTCAGCAGGATGGCGGCTCACTTTATTTTTGTTATATCTCTGTATTCAAAGAGGTACTTTCATTTTCATTATTGGTAGATTTAGGTAGAATCAAGGTAGATTCGACCCACATTTATTATATGCTGATTCGCAACAATACACCCGCCATTCTGATGCACACAGTTTTTTGCATTTATAATAGATTACCTACCCACCAACCTAAAAGTGGGATAAAAATATCTGCACGTAATTAATCTTGTCACCTTAAGTACTGCCTGCATTAGGTTACATTGTTTACAAACATTGTTCATTCTATTTGGCTGGAATTATAGTGAGAAATAAAAGCAACAGATAAGTTGTGTATTTGCCGCAAATCGTAAAAGATTTTCTATAAGGTATAATGTAATTTGAATTTGAATATCGCGCTTACACGAAACGAACAACCTGATGTAGGAAGAGCTAAAATTTATGGAAAAAAATAAGTAGGTACCTACGTGAGATTTTCCGAGACGCCCTCCCTTAAAGCCTGACGTAGTAATCTGAAATATTATTATTATATCTTATAAGAAAGGACACTTTAGTAAAATACCTATACTTAGTTAATAAAAGTCCACAGTTACTTACCCATTTTCAACTATTTTCTTCTCCTAACTAAACTCGGTCTCCCGCGAAACAGGCCTAGCCTAGTGCGGGGATCATAGGAAATACTCTCGCATTAAACCATAAAAATGTAATAACTACTCATAGGTAACATCTTTTTGTATTCATAATGTCAAATAAATTATTTTGTATTTTTGTATTTTAACTGTTGCACTCAAAACCTCAGTTCTTCTCGCTGCGTAGGTAGTTACGTACGCTCAATGATCGATCTTGGCTGTATCATATCGCACTGATTATGACGGCTGACCGATGCGACAAACAAACAAAGAAGGAAGTCGACGTCGACGCAACTTTAAAAATGCAAGCCACGGCCAAGGTCAAATTTCTGTACCGTCATAATATATTGGCTGTACCGTAATGTGTGACGATACCCTTCACCGTAATTTTTCTGGCGCTGCAAACGCGAAGGTATCGTTATCAGCACCGCACTGGTATTGACACAGAACTTGTAACAATAAGGTACCTACTAGAACCGAAATAAGTCGCTGCATGGTTCTTTACAAAATGTTTGTCGCCACCATTTCTCCCACCCATGCCGTCACTACTGTTCAGGCTTAGAACATAAGGGAGACAATTTTTTTATAATTGAAACTCCAGCGTTTGTACTAATTTCTGAATTTAATTATGGATTCAAACGACACGTTTATGCAGAATGAGGCTAGGATCGAGAGAGAGGGTGATACTTTTTTAAAAGCATGGTAGGCGCGATGCGCGTGGCTTGAACAACTACTACATATGCATATATTAAACGCAGGCCACGCAAACATAAACAGCGCGCAAACAAAGAATCATGCGCCGTGATTTGTTCTTACACATGTACAAAATGCTTGTCTGTGAGAGTACGAATACATTGACAAAAGCAGTTAATTTTACTTTTGTGCTTTCTTAACTTGACTAAATTTAAGAGTTGTCGATATGATCCATATTTCAACATGAGGGGCGCACGCGATCCTATTGTAAAGATTGAGGATTCAGGTATTTTTTTTTAACTTTCAGCGTCG
The DNA here is from genome assembly GCA_955876795.1 of Eupithecia tripunctaria. NCBI lineage: Eukaryota > Metazoa > Arthropoda > Insecta > Lepidoptera > Geometridae > Eupithecia > Eupithecia tripunctaria. The sequence goes on along the minus strand of OY041602.1, from coordinate 7,785,581 downwards.
TAAAGCAATATGGCGTAATAAACAATGGAAACGAACAAGAATCAAATATGAAACAATGATGATGATGATGTCCTCCTTGCCGATTTCGGCTACGGCGACATTATTTCTGCACACTTTTTTTTTTTTTTTTTTTTTTTTTTTTATGTTTTCTGGTGCGCCCTGAGATGACTGGCGTAGCCAATTTTGGCTTTAAATGTGCGTGCACATATTGTACACGTCAGTACACCATTCAAAAAGTTATAATAAATATTTGCTGGCGGTTTGTTTTTAAGTTGATCGCGTTTGGTATCGAGTTCGCGCCTGCGTTCATCTTCAAAAGTGTAAACGTTGTGCTGCACTAGGCGTCTCTCTCGCCATTTTGGACTATTTTCTGCTATGACTTCCCAACGAGAGGGTTCAATCTTGCACTTTTTCATTATGTCTCTTCTGAGTGTCTTTGAACCTGAGGAGCTGGCCACCACTTCTCCGCTTGCCGCCCTGAAGCTCAGAATAGAAAATGCTCTTCGCCAGTCTCTCTTTGGGCATCCGAACCAAGTGCCCGCACCAGCGCAGTTGTCGGCGCATTAAGTAAGCCTCCATTCCACATACATTTACACGGCGTAGAACATCTGTGTTCCTAACTCGATCTGACCAGTGTATGTGCAAAATGTCACGAAGACACTTAAGATGTTCGTAGTCTGATAGTAGACGACACAGAAACCGGCTGTCTGTGCGAAATGATGTCTCGTAAAACAATAATAATCTTATTTCAATTACAATGATTTTATAGCAGTTGCATCCCTAGCTTACGACGACTACCCGCGGCCGTACCATGTAAGATTATCGGCGATATCGTAAGCTATACATGACATTGCTACGTGTGCTTGTATCGCTCCGGATATTGAAGAACTAATACAGCAATGGTATGCAAAATGACGATAAAAGGGAACTATGTTTTTCATTGAAAATAATTTCTCTTCATCTATTTTATTAAAAATCAGCAATAATATTTTTAAAAATGACTTACCAGTGAAATGTAATCCTCTTTAATGGTATAATTGCAAGTTGTGGAAGAGTTTCCGCAATTATAAATGCTGCAACACACCATTTTTCATGTTCGGCGTTTCGAACAATACTAATAAAATTATTCGCGCGCTGGTGGCTCATTAGTCACCTGTGTCCTGTGTTTATGTGACTTCTAGTACCTAGTATTATTACGTTTAAGTTTATTATACGTAGGTTTATTACGTTTATTATTACGATTTCTGTGGGTAATGATAAGGCGCGCAACACCTTGCCCCGAACCGAAGACATGTTGCGATACGGAAAGTTGTACCTATCACATTGTGCAATCACTTACCACGAATAATTGTCAACAAGCACACCACAAAATCACACAATTCTCTGATTCCAAATGACAAAGACAAGTTTGTGAGCTCACTTCACTTGGCAACTAACACGGAGTGGTCTCACTACGTAAAAGGCTATCAAACGATTTAAATCTTTGACTTATAGCGCATTCACTGCTCAGCCACTGCGGTAGGAACAGCAGGGGCGGCGTGCTGCCGTCGCCTGATAGGAATGGAGAAGTTCGTTTGTCTGGTCGTTGCAATTGTTAGATTTGCGGGACTGGAAATATAGCGAGATCTTGGGAACGTCTGTTAAGTAATTAGAAATATAGATCAAAACTTACAAAATCGATAACAAATTTTTCATACCTGCTATTAATATCATTGATTAATTAAAGAGAGAAGATAGGTTACGTTCTCCCAGCGCTTACTCAAAAATTGGCATGTGTAACAACTACACGCCAACACAGTTATATTTCCAGTCCTGTGCAATACAAAGAAGAACAAAGACGGAAAGACGTATCTAATTCCGAAGTGAGACCGAGACAACAATATTTCACGCGAATCACGACCGCCCGTGCCGCCGGTCCGACGGTGACTGAGGTGGGAGCACACAATTTTACACAATATGAGGTTGCCATTTTCGAGAAACTAGTACCTACCTCATCTTCCCTTTTTGATGAATCAATGATGAATATCTATCTTTTGCTACAGTACACTACTAGGGAGTATGCCAAACCAATCTTCTAGTCTTGTATGGAAACTTGAAGAAGTTACTTCATGACGACCTCTGTGGCGCGGTGGGCGAAGGTCTGCCTGCGACGCAGGAGGTTGCGGGTTCGATTCCCGCCTCGGGACAAATTTGTGTACGATCTGCAGAAATTTGTTCAGGGCGTTCTGGATGTTTTTCTATGTATAATAAGAAATATCTATCTATGTAGTGTATTGTATTATGTATATCAGTTATCTAGTACCCATAACACAAGCTCTGCTTAGCTTGGGGCTAGATAATGCTGTGTGAATTGTCCAGCATTATTTATTTATTTATTTTACTTACCTATTTATATTTTAGACGTACAAATTTAGCACTCAAACAAAACGCATTTTTTTCATGTAGCAGCAGCAGCAGTTGATTCCGTGAAAACTTCTGCTAGGGGGTATCACACCTTATGATTATATTGCATAAGGAACATACAGCGAATGCTTGTCAGTCAATACGCGCTAACTATATTGCTCGCAAACAAACCTTGAAATGTTACAAGACGAATGCTCCGAAGCTGCGGGCAGAAGCTATGTATAAATCCAGTGCGATTTACTCGCAAGATGCACTTGACCGAGACATATACAGCTATTAGCAATGCTATTAGTCATTTAAAGTAGGTCTGTTCCATCAGTAGTCATTCAACAGTGACTCGGGCAGGGGCCGGGCCGCCGCTGCCGCCGTGGTCGTCAGCGCGCGTGCTAAGCGCTTAGTCACCGCGCACGTTACGCTGAGAACACATCTGTGATAAATAACAACACTATTTACACAGAAGTGATAAACTGATAAGTGATAGATAACATAAGAATAGGTTTCTAGATTGTTTTTTAATGTAATTATGAAGCATGATGAATTTTCGGACTGCAAACTCAGCAAAGTTAGTGATAAGATAAAAGTAGGTAACAAACGTGCGTGATGTACCTATCTATTTAAAATCTGCTTAGTTTTAATGTGATCCAGTCTATTACTATCTATACGTACTAGTACAATATTATAATATCTATCTATGTTATAAGTAAATTTTGATTATAACTTCTGTGTCTGTGACTTAAGGTACCTACGTACATGTCAACTAACCGAAATGTTCAAACATGACAGTCTGTGATCGATCACTGTGGTTTTAATTGAATTAAATTTTGAGAAATCTGTGATAAAGAGACAATGGGATACCTGGATATATCTTTTTCCGTGTTCAAAAAATGTCCCATACTCAAACTGAAGAGGAAGCGCGAGAGAACCAGGTAAATCATGTTACAGTTTATAGGTACCTACCATAATATATATAGAACTAACCTTGGCTTGCGTACAAATGAATTTGAGCCTATTGTACACAGACAAAAGCCGCCGCCACCGTGCCGCGGCCGCATTTACCGAACGTTCAATTGCCGTACAGATCATGCCGATAACATTTGTTTTTCAATTATCACGTGCGTTCAAACAGAAAATCATTCATAAAAATACCCAGGTACCCATTTTAATCATATAATCTAAGCCTTCAGCTTTAATTCTTATTGACCTTTTAAGTGTTCATGATTTGTTGTTGTTTCGTTGTGTGCAAATTTTTTATTTAAAAAAAAACTGCGTGTCCTACCGTGTTTTATGTATATTTGTATAAATATTATTAATATACCGACCTCCTACACATAAAGAGTCCTCTATGTACATATTGTAACGCATTCCTTATAAACTGTAATAATTTAATTGAAATTCATTAGGAATTTTTCATTCACATCGGAAATTTCCTGTCATTTAGGTAGGTTAATCGTTAAATCTATTTAAATGGAATTTAAAAGTATTTAACTAATTTAATCTAAAATCCAATTTAGATGTTTAGCCTTCTTATGTTAAACAAAACTTGTAGATAAATTTTCCGATAGGCATGAGAAATTTCCTGGAACTTTTTTAACGAAACGTTATTGGTGCCATTGACAACACGATTTTCTGCCCGATGAAGCATATCGCCCTCGTAGTATAATTTGAAATTTTCGCTCTTGATCTAGGCGGTACAGTAGATGCAGACATAGACAGCTTACCTACCTACAATACCACGTCACAACGACAAACTGAGACAATTCATTTACGAAATATAATACTCAATCCATAGATTTAATCTATGACTCAATCATGAACATGATGCAACAACTTTACGTCTTTGACCATTTTAGTCGCATCTAGGTCGATCTCGAAAAATTGTACATACCTCTCGTTTTCTGATTTTGATAATTAAGGTCAACAAAGAGAATTGTAATCAAAGAAACAAGTCAGAACTAGTATTTAATTTCAGTAAAAGAAATTACATCAGTTCAAACAATGTTTAACCGTAGATCGACAAGATTATTTCGCCCCGCACCGGTATTTGTGGTCTTGTCGTATGGAGAAGGTTTTTGCACAGCAGTAGAAAGTATCTAGAGGTGATAGATTTGGGGGTTTTACCTACCTAGACAATTATCTTATTTTGGGAGTAGGAAATAATGAAATCAGAAAGAAGTCAGCAGTCAATTACTTTATTTCTTTACGTTTAGGTATCATAATACATACAAATAGAAACAAGGTGTTATTGAGATTCTGTTCACTTCAAATCTTTTGTCCATCAGTGGAAAAAGTGAACAAGAAACCACTAGCAAATTTATTTAAAACCTTATAATTAAAGACATAATAGCCTTAAAATATAACCTTCAATAATTGTTATGCTTAAATCATCTAGGTAAGACATTTCTTAGCGATATATTGTTTTGTGGACACATCTAAATAGATAGGGGTTTTATAATTTACCACATAAGTATTAGGTACGTACTATAACAGGTGTTTCTCGTTCAGTCGCTGACCAAAAAAGGGGCGCGATCAGGCGTACAGGTCTTATTAATATCACCTTACCACAACAAAATCCTCGTCACAAAACTGTGTCGTCAATCCGCTGTTTCCCGGCTAAAGCGGTTGGCAACAACATTTTAGTTCTAATTTATATTAATAATAATATTTAGTATGACATTATAAAATATCAAGAACAAATTTTCTTAAATATAAGTTAATAATTTAGGATAGGGTAAGTCCAGGATATACGCCCAATCGGGATAGACGCCTCAGTGCAATTGTGTAAAATGCAAGACAGGTGTACAAAATAATACCTTATAATACGGATGCGCCCCTTCCTCAAGTCAGTCTGTCACAAAAAGTAGGCGCGTGCGGTTGTGCGTAGGAGCGCTCGCTAGTGACAGTGACGAGTCCAACAGTCGTGATTTTACTTTATAGATGATTTTCGGCCCTCTATAACTTTGGAGTTAATAGGTAAGTTTTTTTGTTTTTTGGTTCTGAATAAGGAGTAATGTATATAGATTACTATTAATTTAATTTGAAATCTAAAATTAACTATTAACCACTATTTCTTTCAAAGGCATATATCCCTGTGAAAAGGGATATATGCCCCAATAAGTTTTGGGATATTCGCCCCTAAGGGCATCTATCCCTTGCCGTACTTTCGTGTACATGTACATAACTATGTTATATGAATCAGATTGGAAATGTCCGGCAATACAAGCGTAAAGCCGGCGTCCGACCGCGTGTCATTACGGACCAAGGAACCCATTGGCAGCTATGGCAGAAATGACAAATAAATAATTTTAATTTTAATTTTTGTTATCGTCTTGTAGATTATGTTTTAATGTTGTAGATGATTGATCTCTTTAGTGTTTTAATTGAAATTGTCTATGTTTATAGTAAATTAGTAACGTCATCCAATGGCTAATTGTAATTAGGCTTGCAGTTTTTAATATCATTATATTTTTGTACCTAATACTATTGGTCCCTTAGTGTTCTTTAGTGTTTTTAATTAAAATGTTTATATAAATAGCTGAAACAATATATATATTTCATAAATAATAATGTTGATTGAAACGTATGTTCAAAATAATTGTTTTCCGGCAAAGGGCATCTATCCCGTTCAAAAAAATTGGCCTTGGGCATATAACCCGCACGTGAGGCATCTATCCCGTTATGCAGTTTTATTTTTAACTCAAAATATACGAATTATTTATTGACTAGTCTACAAAAAGCACTACAAGGCGATTAAATAGAAGAACAAAGTGACTGCACATATGAAAACCATGTGCGTATTATTTGTATTTAAGGAGATATGAGTAAAATATTAAAGGTTGGGCATATATCCCGGATTTACCCTACACAGCACCAAAGATGTAATGCAATATGAAATAGCTTACTCATTAATGAAGCTGATTTGTTTGGGAATTTGAATTTGAGCGGGAAAGCAAACAATATCCATTTAAAACCATATTTTTTACCACAACTTATACTTGTAATATTACATATTTATTTTTAAATAAATAACAATAACTTACATTACCTATACTTATCAGCCTTCAAGAACTTGTCAGGTTTAGGATAATTTTACATTGCCGAGCCTCCAGTAAAACTACAAATGGCTACAAGGTGGTGTTTTCTTCTTTGACATCAGAATGGTTCTACCTCTCTTCACCATATATACCTACACATATAAATTAGCTTTCTTTTAATTTCGCCAAAAACAAGTTGGTACCGGTAGTAGTAGGTACCGTCAGCAAACCATCGAAAGATACTCTTTACGACGAAATAAATTGAGTATATCTTACAATATTTAGGTAAGTATAGTGATAATACATAAACATTCACAAATAGCCTGTATTTATACTTTATAACCATGATGGATTCAAAATTTTTCATGTTTTTTCTAATTTTTTATTTATTTGATTAATTATACTTTACCTTAATTTTAAACAGTACATAACAATACATTATTCAACAAATGGTTGAATAATGTATTGTTATTTCGACCTAAAACATCGGAATCGTTGTTTATTACTTGCCTCAGAACTTCGTTACATCAATTCATCTCTGTGTCCAACATTATTTATTTATATTTATTTATTTAATTCGTTTTCGGGGTAACCTAGGAGTTTTTCCCGTAACACTTTATAACAATAATACACTTTATATCACCACACAAGCACCCACTGCTGAACGCGATTATGACAAGAAGGTTTTATCATACCCATGCATAAAATCCAAAGCAAGATTGAACTGATAATATCTCTAAATACGGTTTGGGTACGTTTCGTCCGAATCAAAACTTGTCCGCGAAGATATTCAGGTGAAAGAAATTCCCCTTCACTTTTGAGGAGGGTACACTTCATCCTAATCTAAAATCTCTTGATTTAAGATTCGGTTGTACCCCAATGCAAAAGTGAAGGGGAATTTCGCCCGAATCTATTCGATACTTTTCAAGGGTCTCTATCATAAACATCCAGCTGCAAATGCTGCCAAATTTCCAAAGGTAAGTTGAAACCCAATAGGGTTTATGCATGTGACTTCTTCTTATTTCTGGACTGGTTTCCGCAACTAGCCACAGGTAGGCCCATTTTGCGTGTCGGGTGGGGGGCTGCTAATCCAACCACCTGATGTCCTCCAAGAAAGCTAGTAGCTCGCTGACGTCGGTGCATGCCTCCCTAGGCGTCCTCGGTGTCCCGAGTTAGTGTTCATGCGCATCGGTCTCCTCTGCGTTTATACACCCTCTGCATAGAGGGCTGTCCGTGATAGCTAGATTAAATTAATATCTGTTTAGCATGCAATGTCTTGTGACAATGCCGATAATTTATCGGAGTTTGTCGCGTTTCAGATTGCAGACAGCAGACCTTTCGGAAATATCTTGGGTTTAAAGCCAAAGAGGCTATAACGATTTTGTTGTAGTTCGTGCTTTATGATTCGAACCCTCGCGCCACTCGCCGTTTCCAACTTCAAAGCGCGGTTGATATGTTGGCAGCTATGTTTTTATGCGTCGGTCGCTCGCTTGTCTCTGACTCAATGAGAGGTGACTTTCAACTTTCTTGCGGACGACTAACTGTTCTGGATTCTGTCCATTGTTTATCTTTTATTTTATCTTGTACTAAATATCTAAACAAATATCCAAGTGAACCCCCATATCGGGGTTCCATTCTACAGGTTGCGAATAGCCGGAAGGATTATCTGTCTTACTCTGCGCTACCCCGTCGGCCCCTCTACGGCACGCCGCCGTCCGTCCCCGACGAGCTTGCCACCAATATCCGACAGAATTCTCCAACATTCAGAGGGATTATCAACTGCAATGCACTATTGTTGCTGCCAGCTCATGCCTGGATCCACTTGTAGCCCTATGGCGTCGGACCCCTCTACAGCTAAGGCCATTGGCAATAGTTTCAGTAACGTGGTATTCGGAGACAACAAACCCAACTGTAACCTAGACTTAAGTAAGAATAATTTTTGTTTTTTTCCGTTTCCGTTTCCGACACACTAGAAAAACACAATTGTTTGACTGGCACCCAACGTGGGGCTCATAAGGGATGACATGGAAGTGAGACATCATCTGATAAGCTACCACTTTTTCTTCAACCGATAAATGCTCGTACGAACGAAGATTGTGGGCATTACAACAGTAACAGCAAGGATAGTATCAGAGTCAGAGAAAAGGCTAAAGACCCTCCACAACTGTATACTAATATAAGTGAGTGCTTGATGGTACCTAAGTACCACAAAATGCTTTAGAGTATGAATTTGGTCTTCAAAACTAACTGGGAGATTTTGAACTCCCATAGACTTAAGTTTATTACCACCTGCAGCAATTAAGTGTTGTCAACCGTATCTAATTGTAACCCAGCGACTAAGAGATAAACGTGACTTCCGTTACCTAAGATAGTGGTAGAAGAGCCGGAGTCAAGGAGAACAATCAATTGCAGGTATTCATATAGGTATATTTATTTAGGTATAGTACTACCCCAGACGGTCGTGACGTAACAAGCTTATGGCATTCACTGAAAACCAGCACTGGGTAGACACACTAGTGTTCATCCAGCACAACGCTGAGTGGAGGCCATATTTGCCTTAGAAAGTTTTTTTCTTTGGTGTGTATGTTTTCTTTATAAGGTGAATAAAAATATTTTTCTTTCTTTTCTTTCTTTCTTTCTTTCTTTGCTTGTTGTTTAGATTAACTTCATGCTTTGCTATAAACGGCGAGCAACCGCAGAGATAATTGTACGACTTCTTGAAGAACAAAAATATTCTTGCTTTTCTCTATACGGCGAGCAACCGCGGAGATAATTGTACGACTTCTTAAAAAACTAATATTCTTAGTGCACGGTATTCCGAGCACACTTTGCCATAAGCAATTTACTTTTAAAATTGTACTTCAAAATCGTTATTAATCTCAGAATCTATGAAAGCTACCACCTTCATATTAAGGGAAATGTTACTTCAATCTTTTATTTTGAATAACGTGTTTTAAAACAAACGTTTTGCTATTTATCTCAGGAACAGCACACTTTTTTAAACTTTGACAAACTTTTAAGGATAGTTTTTATAAGGTTGATGGTAAATCCAGCTTTAGTAGTAAATATTTCTTTTGTCGGAAACTTAGTGACTGAAAGTGAAAGAAAATTGACAACGACCTCAGATTTTAATGTATCTACCTCAGCCACCTAGCTTTTCAGTGGCTAAGCGCCTTTCCTTATAGGAGCCTGTTCTCATTGATTTATTAAAAAGGGAAGATGAGGTACTGGTTTCTCGAAAGTGGCAACCTCAAATTGTGTAAAATTGTGTGTTCCCACCTCAATCACCGTCTGACCAGCGGCATAGGCGGTCGTACTTGCGAGAATTATTGTTGTCTCGGTCTCACTTCGGTCTTAGGTACGTCTTTCCGTCTTTGTTGTTCTTTGTATAAATAAATTAAATAACGCTGGACAATTCACACAGCATTATCTAGCCCCAAGATAAGCGGAGCTTGTGTTATGGGTACTAGATAACTGATATACACAATACAATACACTACATAGATAGATATTTTTTATTATACATAGAAAACATCCAGAACGCCCTGAACAAATATCTGCAGATCGTACAAATATTTGTCCCGAGGCGGGAATCGAACTCGCAACCTCCTGCGTCGCAGGCGGACCTTCGCCCACCGCGCCACAGAGGTCGTCAAATTATTTGCAAAATTTAATGACCTGTAATCATTGATTAATTAACAAGGGAAGATAGGTTATATTACGTTCTCCCAGCGCTTACTCAAAAATTGGCATGTGTTACAACTACACGTGATAGGTGATTTTCTACTCCTACTCAAACAAGCCTGCACCAGGTAGCACGTTGAATTACACTATCGATATCGATAGATACCCATATTTTGTTTAGTTTGCAAAAATAGCACTGGTTGAGAATTATCAAATAAATAAATATATTTAAATGCTACACAAACAGCTGTACATTTTGGACCATTAATATATATAGAAATCCTGTAAAAATAAATGAAAGACATGTAAAATAAATATAATTTTATTTATTATTGCCCCTGAAATAAAACATATTTATAAAGAATTGGCGTTTCGAAAGTATTTGTGCTTGATTTTGTTGGCATCCAATGAACTCTACCCGTTGCATCTATTTCTCTTTTACGTTTGCATCTTTGGGAAACCTACAAGTATTATGAATTAAGGTTAGAGGACGTAATGATGTTGATTAAGTTCTTGTATTGTATGTAAATAGTTAACAAATAATTATATTAAACATTAAAATATTTATTATTTTCTTGTATCGATATCAATCAATAAAATCAACATCCGACTTGACTACATCATTAATTGAGTAGCAAGCAATAGAATCAATCAAAAATCTACTTTATCTCAATTGCATAAGGTTCATTGCCGGTCGGTGTTAGGTTATTTTCGTTACGGGATTTCTGGATTCGGTCTCCACGCTCAAGGCCCGCGATAGAAGCTATGCAATAGCTTAAAAATGCCTCTCTATTTCTCTGGTCATCTTTCTGGGTAAGTCTTATCCAAAAAGCAATTTAATGAGGACTATTATATTTTAATATTATATTATATAGGTACTAACATCTAGGTTAATTATTGTATTTTCTTGTACTAACTTGCTATGGATTTCAAATTGTCTGAAATAAACAATTTTTTATTTTATTTATTTATTTATTTATGAATTCTCTATTAGAACAAAGTTAAAATCGTAACATTATTTAAACCAACAAACAATTTTCAACGCCGATTTCTTGAGGTATGGGCAATAATTGTACATTAAAGTAGTAAAAAACAACTTTACTGAAAATAGGAATAGCCAACAGGAAACCCCGTCTTTTTGTGTCTTGGACGCATCGATCAGATATTTCGCGATCTCGGGGCCAACGGAAACTTTGATCGATGCTTAGACGTGATTTTTGTAATTATTTTGCTTTCTGTCCAAGCGCTCAAATGAAACTAATTCAAATGATTTCCATACATGCCAAAAAGCATATTTTTAATACAGACGCTTTCAGAGCGCGCTAATACATGCATTGTGAATCTATGGGGGGGCCCGGCCGGCGAAATCTGTAATCGATGCCTGTTATATACGTTCCATTATAAATAAATGAACTGAACTGAACTGAACCTAAGATAACCTTGTAAAATTACCATTTCTGCTGCTTTGAGACAGATAGGGCTGACATTTTGCATAAATGTAGTTTTAGGCCTGATAAAAAAAAACATCTACGTTAACTCCCTAATGAAAATAAATAGTACTTAGAAGTAGGTAAGTATTTACAAATTAAATACCTACTTACATAACGGACTTGCTGAGCCAACTGCAGACTGTTGCAAACTTTTTTAAACGCTTTTATCCTACCTATATAGTAAAGATACAATTGGCAGCTAGATTACCACAAAAAGGAAACCAACTTCAAAGAAAACCAAATTATTATCGAGGAAGTTATCGCTAAGACAACGTGCAGAACGTGCAGTTGCATTATTGCATGATAGATATACAACTAGGTAGGTATCACATCACTCCGCTGACGTTTTATGTCTTACCTTGGCGTGGGGCGTGAACGCTGTGCGTGCGGGAACTCGTTTGCCATTTGCATATTTTGCACTCAAGTTCACGCTGCCGCGCCGCCTATTCATTCAGTCACGTTTTACAAGTTATACAATGATTGCATTGTAGTCCTCACGGTACCTATGCTACCACGTAGTGGTTTAGTGTCAATAATCTTTGCTAAACGAAACCAAAACGAAATGTATTCCATTTATTCTACCTAATGTTAAATAAGTTAAAGCTGATGAAGAGAGCCGTTAGAAATTGTAGAAAGTACCGTATTCTTAGGTACTCGTATAAGCTTAGATATTAAACTTCAATGGGGCCCACACATAGATAAGCTATTGAAGAAACTTAGTTCTGCAGCATGCACATAACATTATTACAACGTAAAGACTGACAGACGCTGTTAAAGAAGAATTGTTTTATGGTTTTTCATCGCATACTGAAAAAAGGAAAGGGTGAAACTGACAGTCGCTGCGGTAGCCGAAAAAAAAATGACGCATTGTTACATACTAATAATAATAACAAAACAGAGGCTGCCGTAGCCGAAAAATGGTTTGACTCGTCGTTGCAAGCTTAATATACAAGAAAACGAAATTCTGACAGACAGCTGATCACTGCAAACATAACATAATTATTGATTAAATGTAAAGGTTAGGATAGGCGCTGCGTTAGCCGACTCTTCATCGCATACTTGACTTATTTACTGAATAATTCGTTTTGTTATAAGAAAGTAAATTTAATTAGTTCATGGATTTTCATGGATCCCATTGTCAGAACTGAACCAAATAAAAATGAAACACGGAAAGCACCAGCTTTAATATAAAAAAATATTATGAAAATCGGACCACCCAGTCCAAAGTTACAAAAAGGCTGGCACTAACAGACGCTGCGGTAGCTGATAAAATATATGATTCATCGTTGCATACTAAAAACAGAAGCGCTAACAGACGCTGCGGTAGTCGAAATAATGATTTGACTCATCATTGCAACTTAACATGCTATAAAAAGAAATGCTGGTATACGCTGCAGTAGCCCAAAAACTTAAATGACTCATAATTTCAAACTTAACACATAACAATGCGATAATGAGTCATAAAAAAATATCGGCTACCGCAGCGTCTGTCAGCCTTTTGGTTTTAATATATAATAATATATTTCTGCAATGTGGAGTCGAAACAATTATTTCGGCTACCGCATTTCTGTCATCATTTCCGATTTTTTTTATTAGGTACCTTTCTAAAATTGTACTTTTAATTAACTTTATAATTGAGGAAAACTGTACGCGGCTAGCACTTTTAATAAATATTTTTTTAATAATGTCTGTGTTGAGTCCTCATGAGTAGATAAAAATTACGCAGGCGAAGCGGCGGGTAAATGCTAGTTTATAGTATTGTGATTATTTTAATGTATTCATATCTCATAAGAAATGATTTAATGGATGAAAAGTAACCTGTGTTTTATTATAGGTCTTGACCTATCTTCGTGCAAAATTTTACCTCCATCCGTTCAGTAATTTGGTCGTAAAAAAGTTACAAAGATCTCACTGTTATTTGTTGGGAACGTATTTAACCTCCTCTAGGATTTATTTATGGCACAAAAATTAGCTCAAAATTTATTATAGGTTTAGAACTACGTCTATGTAACATTTCATTCCCCATTCGTTTAGTCGCTGTGTCGTGAAGAAATTTTGTTGTGAAGAAGTATGAAAGATCTCACTATTGTTGTATGGGATAAAAGTAGCCTTTGTTTTATTCCAGGCCTAGAACTATGTCTACTTAATTTTTTAACCCGATCCGTTCAGTAGGTTTGGCGTGAAGACGTAACAAACATCCATCTATCCATACATCCACTACATCCATACCAACTTTTTCATTTATAATATTAGTGCGATTAGTGTGATGGTATACTGCTGTGGGGGAACTCTACAAATATCAACACCGTATTTGTGTTGCAAAAGAGGGCTGTTTGTACTATCCATAAAATGGGTCCCATTGAATTCTTTTAATTTATCACGCAGGGATACTACGTGATAAATTCAAAGAATTCAATAAAATGACAGTACCAAGCCAAAATATGTATGAAGACTTGTATAAAAAATTGCGATATAAATAATGTAAACACTAGAAATAAACATAAACTCGCTGTACCCATAACCAGGCTTCATAAAACTAATGTATCTATTAAAGGGCAATGTATACGCTTCTACAACAAACAGAGCTGGAAAAATTATCATTAAATACATACACACATGTAAATTCAACCAGACTGTCAAAACCTTGCTGTGCAAAAAGGCTTAGGTACTATAAAATATCCGATTATCTAGAGGATACAAAGTTTGGGACGGATTTAGCTCCAACTCGAAAATTAACAACTTACAAGCTAAAGGTTTCTTCGACGTTTCTTTACTTTAGTCTAAATACCACTCTATTTCTGTGTCAGTATCATTTTATAATATAATTTGACCTTTTCTAAGTGTACATTTATTGTATTTATAGAAATAATTAATGACTTTGACTTTGATAATATAACATGTCAGGTACATGTATCTATGTTTCTGTCCTGGTTAATAATAACATATGGACTCATTATATATTTATAATGTTTAACTTCGATCTCATTTATTAATTTAGTATATAATTTTAAGAAAGTAACAATGTTGTGTCCGCCTATTATAAGCGTATATATTAGAACCTGCCTAGATACTAAGTTAAAACAAAATGCTTGATGTATACGCTGTTGGCGTTCCTTTTTAATAAATAAATAAATTACTGTATGCAAACCTATAATTATGTCAATAAAGAAATTTTAACTTTACTTTAAAAAAAAATATGCGAACAAAGGTGAGAGGTAGTTTAGTACACGGTATTTCGGTGTTCTGAGCCTTTGAAGAACTCAGCCTCGTCTCAGAGAAGAAAATAGAAGTAGCACCGCCGTTCGGAACTTTACACTTAGCCTGTCTATTTAAAAAAAAATCAAAAATTAATACTACGGTTTTTTGCCAAAAGCAATAAAAGTCCTATCGCGCGAACTACAATATTATTTGTAAACAAAACGTCCCTAATCGGCAGACGCTCTTCAAAGCTTTGAACTTAAAGTGCTTCGGGAACCTTTAGTTTCAAGATGTTTGTGAATTTGACTCGAAATCAAAGTCATGAAACTTCAATAAACTGAGTACTAGTAAACCTATACTCCTATCCTGCTAGCTGGTAAGCTATAATATGTTCTTTAAAGTGATTCTTTGTGCAAATTGCTATGTATGTGTCGCAGCCAAAACGTAGAATAAGCCCGTTTGTAAAACAGCTTAGCCGTTTACAAAACTCATCAAATGAAGACGACTGTTTCTAAATTCAAATTTGCAAATGCTTTATTTCCGTAAATACAATAAATGTACACTTAGAAAAGGTCAAATCATATGACAAAATACACTGGCACGGAAGTAAAGTGGTACCTATTTTTGATTTCTACCTTTAGCCTGTTAGTTGTTATTTTTCGAGTTGGAGCAAAATCCGACCTAAGCTGTTTCATCCTCTATATAATTCTGATAAATATTTTATAGTTAGCCTTTTTGCATAGTAAAGTTTTAAGACATAGACATAGACATATCATTTATTTGCCACCACAATACACACAATAACAGTTTGTTTGAATTTATTTACTGATAATTTTTGCAGCTCAGTAGGGGATTTGTTGTAGAAGCGTATACATTACCCTTTAAAAGATACATTAATTTTATGAAGCCTAGTTGTGGGTACAGCGAGTTTTTGTTTATTTCTGGTATTTAAATTATGTATATAGCAATTTTTTTTGAAACTATTGTTATTTCTATGAGTATACAACAGTTTTCATAAATATATTGACTTGGTACTGTCATTATATTTATTTCTTTGAATTACTCACGTAGGGATTCTCTGGGACCCATTTTATAGATAGCACGAACAGCCCTCTTCTGCAGCACAGATATGGTGTTAATATCTGCAGTTTTGCCCCCACAGCAGAATACTATGGAAGTAGCTGAAATAAACCAGTCTAGATGATTGTGTCCACGTTTGTAAGATCACGGATTTTTTTGACTCCATATGCTGCAAAACTAAGTCTCTTCGATAGCTTCTCTATGTCTGGGCCCCATTGAAGTTTATTATAAGTGATTCCCAAAAATACGATACTTTCTTTAATTTCTAACGTTTCTCCTTTTACGTTTACATCAGCCTTAACTTGTTTAACATTAGGAAGAGTAAATCTAAAACATTTCGTTTTGGTTTTGTACATTTTTGACACTTAACCAATGAACTACTTTATATGAAACGACAAAACACTAAGTTTTGTCGTTTCATTTTAAAAATTAATGAAGTATCATCAGCAAACAATACAATCTCATGATTATTCTTGACAAGATGAGGCAGAACTGATTCTGTGTACGAGGCTCTGTCTGCGCAGAATCTACAATTATCTACCTATATAACCCGCTAGGTATGACATCAATTATCTGCCAAGGAGTGTTTCTTCAACAAATAGACAGACATACACCTACAGTAGACCAAAACTTTAAAAGTTGGTCATAGGTAGATTAGCAGTTATAAGTTTTTTATATTTTATTTTAAGATTACTTTTATTGTCTCGAAACGTGTCTAGTCTTCTAGTTATTCTTGTTCTCTCACAGATTGAAAATAGGTAGGTATACAAACAAAAATAGTTTGTATACCTACCTATTTTCAATCTGTATCCTTTGCAGCTGTCCTTGTGTGCTAAATAAAAACTTTTAAATTCATCATGGTTATTATTATACTAAAGTTATTTACAACGGGATATTTACCATGATTGAAGTTATAACTGTATAATAACTGAATAAATATAATTATTCCGTGATCATGGCGCATGAAACTGTGCCGAAATATTGGAAAGCAAAGAAAGCAATGCTTTGTTTTTACTTCACTACTTTGTACATTACTGTACCAAAAAGGTGGTCAACGTCAAAATATCTAAAAGATGGCAGTATTTGGTCTCAAAAACTCAAGCCCATAATCTCTTGGAGCCGTGATATAAATAAAACTTCTAAGTCTAACGTTACAGCCGTCTATGTCCGAATATTTTGAAGTTAACAAGCGAATTATATGTACTTTCCGTAAAACTAGAATCATTAAATTTGGCAAGAATCTAGGACTTAAATTTGTATAGTTTATTCACAAAAAAATATGTTTTATTCACGTCATAGACCAAACACTATAGGGTACCTATACCTACTTCCCGTTGATCTAGAATCTTGATATTTGGTAAGAAACAAGGTCTTACAAATATACGGAACCCTTGGTGCCAAGTCCGACTCGCACTTGGCTTTTGATAATACCTACTATGTGGTTTGATTTGGTTTGTCACAACGCCATTGAGCGTTTTTAGTTTTTGAAATTTTGATAATACCTACAAATGTAATGAATTAAGTCGGTCATAGTTAAAAATGTGATTTATTTGATGTCGCGTCTAATGCTCTGATGCAAGCGTATCACATATTGTTGATATACAGTGCCGGATTAAGCCAGCGCAGGGGCCGTAGCAAATATGAGTTGATAGGGGCCCTTAAATTGCATACTGTCTTAGGCTACATCTTCGCTTTCTAAAAGTGAGTTGGTAGCCAAACGCTAATCCATCAGCAAAAAAAATAAATAAAAAAAAAGGGTCATGTTCTGATACCGTCAGGCAGAGCAAAACAGTTTTGTTCTTGTTAGGTACATTTGTTTTGTAGTAGTAAGAAATAACTGAAACGGGATCGAATTCGAGGCAAAAGACGGAAGTAAATATTATCGCTCAACATTTACGTGTTTTTTACTATTAATATTTTGTGTGCCTAAGTATTATATTATCTGTGGCCTAGGTATTAGGATGTTGACAACAAGCTTGCAAACCGACATTACAGCGAGCTGAACTCGTATCTAAAACTATGATAGGCAAAATTGTACACTTATTTCAGACTTTTACTGTTGCTGTAAAAAACAAAGGAACCAACATAATGGCCAGCGGAGCGTGCCGTGAATTTTTTTAGTTAAGATTTTTGTGAACGTTTAAACGACTAAGTAAGCACACTTTTCTAGCCTGTTGTGGCTGAAATAATGTAGGAAATAAACACTAAAAAAAGAACGACGAGCGGGGCAATCAGTTTTTTTTGAGAAGTTTGGGCAAGGCAATCAGCAAATAAAATAGCTAAGACAATGGTGACTGAACATATCTTTGAGACTAATTCTGTTGTAGTAAAAAGCCAAAAACGGTAGCAGCCTTAGCAATAAAAGAAGAGAGGAAAAGTTTGTAAGCTTCATTGTACAGGCTTTTAAAAATACCTACTTATAAAAATCTGTCCTTCGCAGAGGTTACAGGTGCATCCATTAATTAACAATGGAATGAAACACAAAGTGCTTTAACAAAATTTTTTCAAAGATTTGGGCCTTTTTAGATAGAATTATTTTGACCGCAAAATCTGTCCCCCCTATTCCCTTTTACTCCCGAGGCGGCACGAGTGGGGAAGCGGCTGCTGCCGCAACCACCCCTCGCAGCCCCCCCCCCCCCTCGTGTTCGCAGCCATACTTTTTTTCTGTAGAATTTTTTTATTTTCCGTGTAGTCAAAACGTTAATTTTGGGACTTGCTTCACCTTAACGTAAATAAGGAGGAGACATCCGAGTATGGTCTGAAAATAACAGATGAATAGCGTAAAGTATCTAGAGCCAAATAGCCATTGATGGTGGATTTATCTCTATTGATGTCAGAAAATCCATACAGGGTTTTATGAGTAAACTCGCTTTGCAATTTAAGATACTTGTGGTTGTTGAATATTAGAACTGGTTTTACCTGTTTCCATCTAAAACTACTTAATCGATGTTTCTTTGTGGAGCAATTGTGTTCTAATAATAAAAAGTTATCAAGCAACATGGCTATCGCCCTCTTATTATCCACTTCTCAATAAGTTTGACATTTTGCCAGGTCTGAGCATTTTGTTGTTGAGTTTCTATTCAAAAGTTTGAAGTTGTTTAAGATATGAAATCTCGCCTTCGAAACAAATCAAGATGAAAGCATTCCTAGAATAGAATCCGACTAAGGTATATACATCCGACTAGCTGTTGCTCGTGACTTTGTAAGCGTGAGGTGGTATTACATATTGAGAGTTAACTACGATGAAAAACCTCAACAAAGTTAGACAAGAGGATAAAAAAACACAGCTGAACTCCAGTGACATAAAACTTCCAGGCCAATTTACATCTCAGAGTACCTGACGAGTAAAGCGAGACGCCTTCACTACTTATCCCGGGAACAAGTAAAGGAAAAACTAATCTTCGCCACTTGGACTTCCTATGGCAAAAATCTCGAGAAAGCACAAGAAAACTCCACTCCGATCCGCTCAGAGAACGAATCTGATCTTATTAAACTAAGGAAGTGACTATCTCAAGTTACTTTGATTTTCTTGCGTCGGATTTTAGTTCTAGGTCCGCTGTTTATATTATTTTCTATTACTTCTACAAAATTTGTTATTATATTTTACCTGTTTTACCTCCAATATCTCTACATGTTAATATCATGTACCTTCTGGTTCCCAATACACACACAAATAACACAACACATAACATTCATACATACCCTATTTACACAGACGCAACACATAAATAAACTATATACAACACAAGCGAAGATCTAGCTACATCATTTCAGAATAACTTTCACCCAGAATTTGTGCCATTTCTCGTCGTAAAGCGTATTCTAAAACGCCTAACTAGGTACTGAATCTGTGCCAGGTCCATGTTTTATTCTACACTATTTTTGTACTTACTTGTTACGAATATCTCGTGACATAAAATACATTACCTTAAGTATATGCAGTTTGCCTGGACTCATTCTCGTTGTCTAGAGCAATTCTATGCGACACTGATGATGTAAAAAAGTACTTACGAAATGACAAGAACTGTCGTTCCTTAAATATTATTTCCCAAAATATACGTATCATTAGCTGTAATATGCCTTCCGCCCAGACTCTCTTGCATCGCTCAAACATGTCTTGGGATGTGATAGTACTATCTGAGTGTTGGTTAAATTCAGCTAAAATAATACCTAGTGGTTATTGTGTCTCCACAGTACGTAACAAAACTCAAAACGAGGGAGTTGTTATGTATTATAACAAACAGTTAAAGGTCACAATAGAGGAACCCCAATTATAAGATGCAAACTGCCTCATTCTACAAATACATCCAGATTCCTGCGTCATCGGCATTTACCGCCCTCCTAGTCAAACGGAAATTTCTGCCTTTTTGCACTCGCTTGACTCATCACCATCATCATCATCAGCCTATATTAGTCCACTGCTGGACATAGGCATATATTAGGTACAATGACAATTTAATCATTATTATTGTATGTAATTTTTTTATTGAATTTGTTATTATGTACCAATTTTAATGCTGTGACTTTAACATTATTTTACCAATAAAATGACTATCTGTCCTACGTAAATACTGGTGAAATAACTTTTGAAATCGGATGTTTAGTTCCACGAGTCCTCCTAGGTCACAAACACCAATATTATTATTATAGTACGTTGGTAGTTATTTAGTACAAATAGCGTCTCCTCTCGCCCTGTTCCCCGTTCGTACGCATGACCTTCGGTAATTTTCGGTCTTCTTCGGTGCATTGTTATAACATTGCGTACAAGCATTATGCAACAAAAATTCCCATAAATGTCATTATGAACTGTCATATATAACAAATATATAGGAATGTAGAACGATGACGGACGTTTTTTGCGTGCTGTCAATTAGAGATTGGGACTCTATAAAATTCTATCTCGATGCTAGAAAGCCATTTATCTCCCGCCCAATTTGGTTTTCGGCGAGATAAATCAACCAATGATGCAGTTCACGGCCTAATCAATTCTATTATGACCAACTTAGACAAAAAAAAGTAATGCTTGACCATCTTCCTTGACCTGGCAAAGTCATTTGATACAGTATCAATTCCACTCCTGTTGTCAAAGCTGGAAAAAAATGGCATCAGAGGTCTTCCACTGAGCTTATTCAATAGTTACCTTACGGGGAGAAAACAGCAGGTCAAGATAGATAACTGGCTAAGCAGTGAAGGTTCTGTGAGCTATGGAGTGCCACAGGGAAGTATATTGGGACGAAAATTATACCTTTTATATTATTAAAATGACCTGTGTGACCTCCAGAAAGGTAGCGGTCAAATTTTCACCTTTGCCGATGATACCGCCATCTTCTTCAGTGGAAATAGCTGGGAAGGTGTTTTTGAAAAGGCACAGGCTGGATTCGATAGGGTCAGCCAATGGTTAAAAAAAAATATACTCACGTTAAACGTATCTAAAACGAAATTCTTGCCTTTTGACAGACAGCATCAAATTCCTGGGCGTTATAATTGACCAAACCCTGACTTTTCAGCCGCATATTGAGGCTCTTGTTCCAAGACTGCGTAAAATTATCTACGTTTTTAAAACTCTGAGACATGTCGCGAACCTAAAAGTTCTCAAGATGGTCTACTCTGCGCTCTGTCAATCTCTGCTGGAATACTGCACTATCTCTTGGGGTGGTGCCGTCAAGACCCACCATATTGAGGTTGAAAGGGCGCAACGTGCTATACTGAAGGTTGCTGCGGGTTGACTATTTCGCTACCCTACAATTGAACTTTATGCCAGATGGGACGTACTTACAGTCAGACAAACATTTATAGATATACAGGGTGTAATCGTTAAGTGTGCACAGGCGATTATTCCGTAACTATTGCAGATATCAAAAAACTTTAAACTGATATCGAAAGTACTTTACCTAATGAGTAAAATGACATTAATAACTTTTTAAAAATAAAACGAGAAATATCCAAAAAAATTACCTTAATCACTCCCATACATTTAGTATGAGATAGTAGAAAGGTTTTAGTTTCCTTATTTTAAGTGGAATAGTACCTACTCATTTTACCCTTGTCATTTTATAATTATGTACGATATGAAGGTATTAATGAATTTCAAGTAGATACACGTGTAGATTAATTATCTTACCACTTCAAATTTATAATAAACCTTGTTTCAATATTGTATTCATTTGAACTAGCTGAAAAGCAACATACTAAATAAAAACAAAAAGAAAGATACTCTTTGGTGTTCGTTCTAAATTCAAATTCTTTATCGCGGGTTCTCGTTCCCGCCAATTTATTGTATTTTTCAATTTGCGTTAATAATCGTGATTGTTGCATTTATTGATTGAAAAATGGCATATTCCAATACAGAAAAGAGGGACATGTTAAAAATGTACTACAAACATGATTGTAACAATAGGGCTGCCATTATCGCCTACAGAAGAGAGTACCCAGATAGAGAAGTTTCTTCTGGTACGTATTTACGTAAGTTGAATAACAATTTGATAAATTATGGATCTTTTAACAGAAAAAAAGGTTCGAGAACAAGAGCTCCGGAATTTGATAATGACTTAGATAACAATATTATTAACTACGTAGTAGATAATCCACAAGAATCAACGCGTTCAGTGGCCCGATCATTTCCAGTGTCCCACAATTATGTACACAAGTTATTAAAAAAACACAACTTCAAAGCATTTAAGATAAAACCTACTCAAACGCTGCACAATGATGATCCTGCTCGTCGGCTGGTCTATTGCAATTGGCTAGTCAATAATTATGTCAATGTAAGGTCAATTTTATGGACCGATGAAAGTAATGTTTCAAACTGCGGCATTTACAATAGAAAAAACTCGCATTATTGGTCAATTGACAATCCTCGCTTAACTACTGAAGTTAGAGCTCAGGTGCGATTCTCAATTAATGTGTGGTGTGGTATTCTTGGAGATCGGATCATTGGGCCATATTTTTACAGTGGAACCTTAAATGGACAGAGATATTTCTCCTTTTTACAAAACGATATGCCAAGTCTCTTAGAACTAATTCCAGACGATGAAAGAAGGTCGATAATTTTTCAACAAGATGGAGCACCTGCACATAATACAAATGTTGTAATGAATTTCTTACGAAACAATTATAATGGCTTAATAGCCAATAATAGTGCAACCCCTTGGCCTGCCAGATCCCCGGATCTCACGCCTTGTGATTTCTTCCTATGGGGATTTGTCAAAGACCACGTGTACGCTGAGAGAGTACACAGCCTAGAAGAGTTACAGAATCGTGTACGTCGTGCAATTGCTTTAATTACTCCGCAAATTTTAAGGAAAGTTCATTTAGAAACTGTAAATAGAGCTCGTCATTGTATTGCACAAGGAGGACGTCACTTCGAACATATGCTTTGAACACAAAATTTTGTACTTACTAAGAAATAAAATGTATGGCAGTGATTAATGTAATTTTTTTGGATATTTCTCGTTTTATTTTTAAAAAGTTATTAATGTCATTTTACTCATTAGGTACAGTACTTTCGATATCAGTTTAAAGTTTTTTGATATCTGCAATAGTTACGGAATAATCGCCTGTGCACACTTAACGATTACACCCTGTATAGATAGATAGATAAACATTTATTTGTTTCTGCTAAGTTCACACATTTGATCATCATCAATTATACACATTTGACAAAAATGAATATATAGAAAGCTATCAAGGAAAAACTAATAATTGATGTAACAAAAGGCAAAGCCTATAAAAAAAGCACATATTAAAAGAGTTTACTAATAGGCACGGTGTGTGCTGCAGCACAGCAAAAAGGCATTAACTCAGCGAATAGTTTTGCTCGAGGAGCAAACACTGATTTTCAGTAATACCCTCTAAGGTGACCCCGAAACACGAGATACTAACGAGTAATGATGTGTCTAAATTATTTAAATGAAATTTAAAACGGAAAATAATAAACAAAATACATTATTTAAGCTTAACGTGTTCCTTGTATTAACCTACCTACAGATTGGCGCTAGGCGCAATAGAAAAAGCAAAAGCCGGGACTATACAGGTAGAAGTAGTAGAGCAATGCATGCTATAGTTGGCAGACGATGTGTTTAGGGATTCCTTCAGATTGTTTGTGTAAAAGCAAAGACTTAAGGCGTGATTTGAATGTGAATTTACTGCTAAGAATACGTATTGGTGGAGGTATATTGTTCCAACACTTCGTTGCCTAATAACGGAAACTACCTTTAAACGCTGTGGTTTTATGGCGGTGATAGAGAAGTGCAGACCTAATTGAACGCAAAGTTCTAGTGTATTATCTACAAAATTAAGTTTAGAGTGTAAGTACTCAGGTTTATTGAATTTAATTACATCAAAAATCAAACCGCCAAGATGCAACTCTCTACGCGATTCCATATTTAGTAGACATTTTATTTAAATAAGGGGTTTGTGACTACGAGGGGGGATAGTTAAACAAAAACGACAAAATGCATTCTGTACACGCTGCACCACTCGCTGAGTGCGGGCCAGTAGCCGCTTACCATAACACTACGTCACAATAATTCAGCCTTGAAATTATCAAAACCTCGCATAAAGCTATGCGAGAAGCCTCTGATAGCTGGTTGCGTATGTTATATAGGACTTTGAGGCGGTAAAAACAATTTGTTACCAAATTCAGAACATAATTCTCGAACCTAAGCTGGCTATCGAAGAAAACACCCAAGTTCCGTGCCTCATCTACACAATCTACAGAGACTCCAAGGAGTCTCGGTAGATTGTCTTTACCCTTCAGGCGGTCAGTGACCATTTCTTAATGTGACTTCTTCTAGATATGACCTATTCTGGATTCGACCACATTTTGTATGCACCAGTTCTAATGGAGACCATTTCTGGATTTGACCACTTTTTTATACGTCCACCCTTGGTACAGCTGACAAAAAAAAAACAAGTACAATCAGTTAAAATTAAAAAGTATTATTTCATTAAGGGAATTGCAACCTTATACATACATAAAATTAAAAAAAGTTACAGACATACATTTCTGGATAATAGCTTTCCTTATGAAATTCGTATTACAGACTTATTTTCCCCTACACGCATCCTTTAGTAGGTGCTAGGACTTTGTGCAAAGTCCGCCTGGGTCGGTACTACCGGTTTATCTTTTCTGCCGCCAAACAGTAATGTTCGCACTGTTGTGTTCCGGTTTGAAGGGCCAGTTAGCCAGCGTAATGACGGGCACATGAGACGTATCATCTTGAGGTCTCAGGGAGAGCAACGCATTCTGCTGTCCCATTATAACGCATCGCAAAACTAATGGGATTATAGGCGGAGAGGAGTAGGTGTTATTAGTTATAGGCGACGGTGACCATCAGGTGGTCTGCTAGCTTGCTCACTTTCATAGTACAAAAAAACGGTTTTTTTTATTATCAATTATTATTAATTATTAATTATTATTCAATGATCTTAAAAAAAACAGAAGGATGCGGGACATGACTTTTGATAAGAATCTGAAGAAGTTGTTACTAAAATTGGATAACAACAAAATCTCTAATACAAATTTCCTCTGGCAAATTATTTTTCTGAAATTAGTATCTTCTCATTGAAAAACGTCTTTTTTATATCAAGTAAGAAGTCAAGTTTTAAGTTATACAATAAATTTTTGTTAATTTAATAAATGAATAAATAATAATTTAATTTTGAGCAGATATTTATGTCTTTAACTTTTTTTCATTTTATGTTTAAGGTTGCAATTCCCTTAATAAATATAATACTTTTTAATTTTAACTGATTGTACTTGTTTTTTTTTTGTCAGCTGTACCAAGGGTGGACGTATAAAAAAGTGGTCAAATCCAGAAATGGTCTCCATTAGAACTGGTGCATACAAAATGTGGTCGAATCCAGAATAGGTCATATCTAGAAGAAGTCACATTAAGAAATGGTCACTGACCGCCTGAAGGGTCTTTACCGAGACTAGATTATTTAGATTGATCTTGACATCTGGATTACGCTGTATTTTAGTCATTTGATTCTTGGTGCCCAAAATCATATATTTATATTCATTATTTATATTACACGCAGTCCTTAAAAAACACAGTGAACTGAAGTACGACCCGGAATTTGTATTAACCAAGAGGCATCAGCGTAGAGTTTGTGAGAGAGACACTTTTCGCACTAGCCACTCGCTCAAATTTTACTGCTTCCTGGGCAGTTTTCTCTATAATAAACTAAATAGCACCTTAAATATCTTCCCCTTGTGTAGAGTCAACTGAAAGGGAAAAATCTCAAAATACCTCAAAACTCTGAACTACGAACAAACTGAGGAACTAGTTATGGCACAAAACTAACCACTTGACACACACACACAATCATGTGTGCGTGTGTGTACCTACATATCTACACGCGGGGCAGGGCGGGGCGCCAGCGCTTACTCAAAAAGTGGCATGTATTACAACTACACGCAAACACATACGCTCACAGTTATATTTCCAGTCCTGTGCAATACAAAGAAGAACAAAGATGGAAACACGTATCTAGGACCGAAGTGAGACTGAGACAACAATAATTCACGCGAATCACGACCGCCCGTGCCGCCGGTCAGACGGTGACTGATGTGGGAGAACACAATTTTACACAATTTGAGGTTGCCACTTTCGAGCAACCAGTACCTCATCTTCGTTTTTAATAAATCAATGATTATGAATAACGTTTTTAGTGCAATCAGTCTTCTGGCGAACAGATAAGGTCTGCTTACTCATTTTGAATAAAGTCTAGTTGAATTAACAAGTAGGTACTCATTTAAATTTAAATTTTAGAAAGAAAAAGGGGTTTGGATGTTTATGCAACAATGTCATCCTATTCTAGCTATTCTACATTAGGTGGCGAGTGGAAACGCCTATCCCACATTTGCCATGCGAACAGAATAAAATGCGAAGACATAGTTAAGTTATGCCACCTAATCTAGACTTTGAAATAAAATACTGAAGTAAAGGATCCTTACACAAAATATTTATTCAAAAGCACACACTTTCACAAAACAGAACCAAAAGAGGAGACTGGCACTATGCGAGAACTAAGGATTACGCGACAACATTGCTTTGTTTGGTAGCAGCAGCATGTAACCTTTCGCAGCGGCAGCACCGCCAGTTATTGGTGTTTGGCACGAGGTTTTCGCTGCTCACACATCCCAAGTGGAACTGAGATGAGCACTGGCTGCATTTGATGGATGCACATCCCTCCATAGTACATTTGCAGTAAGCACAGTCCATTGTCTGCAAATAAATTTTATATTTACTTTCATCCCATTTAATTTTACACAGCACAAAACAGTTCTACGAGCTGCAAAATCAGCAATGCAGCTTCAGCATTTCTATTCCTCTAAGCCGTATAAATGTAAGAAATTAGATCGCCTACGTATCTATCGGGTCAAAATTTCCCCATATAAAACGTATGATGGACGAGCATTAAGAACAGCCTTTCTGTTTCTCGTGCAAGCTCTGCTAAGCCAAATACAGTGGTGAGCTGAATCAACTAGGTACATCTATCGGGTCTAAATTGGTGCTATCGATCTGCCAGAGACTTTCGGAGAAACTAAGCGAGGCTACACAAATTGGTGAATGTCGGCAACACGAAATATAGTTAAAATCTTGTACATACCAAAAATACTTCTTTGTGAAACCCGGTTAACTCGTTATTCTCTTTTTAGTTTTTTTTCGTTATTTAACTTACAAATTTAGATTTTTGATTTTAAATAAGTTTGTTTTACAATTTTATTGAACTGTTTTGTGTGCTGTATAAAATTGAACTGAGTAAAATTGAGCTTCTTTTTGCTGTTCTTTGTGATTTTAAATATTTGATATTTTTTCTTTATTTCTGTTTGGTGGCAAAAAAGGAGGATAGTACTTTCCGAGTGTTCAAAAAAGTTTGATTTACAATGTCTGGGTGTCTGGCTTGGACTTAGAGAATTAAGCCAACGGCTTGGAACAATTCCGAGGTGTCGGGGTCTAAAGAGGCTAGGCAGGTCTAGGTCCATAGAGTTTTAATATTACAATGGTGTCTATTCAGATGTCGCCAAAACTGGACTAAACTAATTTGACAGGACTAAAAATGATGCCATCCTTATTATTTTTACCGTTATGAAAGGGACAGCGTTATTTTAATATGTTATATTTTATAATAGACACCAATGTCTAGTTCCATACTCAGACCAAGTAATAATGATTTTTTACTTGGTCTGAAGGTCCATAGAGATTATTTATAGGTCACACACATCGCGAATATTTGCGTTACTACCATGTAATTAGGTCTATCCAGTGCCCACAGTGGGATCCAGCGGGTGCTATAATTATATAAAAACTTCAATTCACCCTCAGTCGAAGATGAATAACTTTCAACCATAGAGATTATACTGGGTGTAACATAAGGGGTGAATCATCGGTAGATGGCGGGTGAAGATATCAGTACCTATCGATTTAACCCCCATGTATGTTCACTGGTTCAAAAGTTATTTTGACTTATGTAAAATTTTGGTCAAAATCAGATTTCAGAATGAATTTCGCAATGGCAGCCAAAATATGTATTACCTCTGCGCCGTAAAATGTGTATTTTTTTATAAATCTTAGATTCTGATTGGTAAAGGGGTACTAAAGATTACGAAAATAACTTTAAGTAGCACTCAAAATGAATTGGACAACGTCATCCTTGAGAACGTAGAATTAAAAAAGCAGATCTCCTCTATGAGTCAAGAGCTGGAACTTCTAAAGCAGCTATGTAGAAGTCCCCTTGGTACATTACGACGTAATATTTCTTCTAGCACAAAAAAAAGTGTTAGGCGCCGACTCGCAGAAAGTTTTCGCAACACTCCAACTCAAGATAGTCCTGCAAACAAAAACTGGACCATGAAAAAGAGCTGGAAAAAAAATCTGAGGAAGAAAATCCGCCAAAGGACGACATCAAAAATAAAAAAACCGAAAAATCAATAAACCAACAGGAAAATATAATAAAAATACTTAAAAAATGCGATAAAAATAATAAATTAAATAATATTTGCATTATAAGCAGCCAAAAAAGGCGTATACTATCACATGAAACATTGAATAAAACGAACTACCTAAGTAACAATAATATTTGCCACTATCGTAAACCGGCGTGTGGTATAAAAAACCTTATGGAAGGAATTGACAGAAAATTAACGAAGTTTACTAAAGATGACTACTGTATAATCTTTCTCGGAGAAGAGGATTTTGAGACAACCAATAACTACTTAGAACTAGTAGTCTGTCTGCGAGAAAACCTGCAGCCCCTACATCATACAAACATCATACTTTGCCTGCCTACTTACAAGTGCCATAAATATGCTGCGATGTTTAACTGGCGTGTTGAGAGCTTTAACAACCTACTCTACCTAGACAACGAATCAAAGCTATACGCCACCTTGCTAGATTCAAACGTAAACCTTACATACGATTATCGCATGTTCTCTAGGCAACATGGAGATGTTAACAAGAACGGCTTCCAAGTCATACTTCGCGATTTACAAGCATTGATAAAATATCTGGCAGAGGAGTGTATCGAACCGTCATCGAACCTAGAGGATCAAGCAAATGATGACATGCAGCTTTTTCTCGGATAACTATATCCACCTCCTTCATCAGAATATCGCAGGACTTATAAATAAATCCGACATGCTAACTCTACATCTAGACGAAATTAAAGAAAACCACAGAATTGACATTGAGCTTCTATGCATCACGGAGCACTTCATGATAAAAGGACACGAAGAACTGCTCTATATACCCAACTTTGGATTAGCGGCATGTTACTCAAGAATGAAAAACCGCGGAGGTGCATGCATACTGGTGCGAGATGGAATATCCTACACTGAATTAAGTGACATAGCTGCGATGAGCGTAGATGGTATTATTGAATGTTGTGCCGTTGAGCTAAAACTGTTTCATATCATAATTGTATGTGTCTATAGGGTACCTAATTCTGAGTTTCATATATTCTATTTTACCTTAGAAAAACTTTTATCAAAATTATGTAACAAAAGTAAAAATGTAATTTTAAGTGGGGATTTCAACATCGATATAATGAGGAAAAGTAATGTATCTTTAGAGTTCGAAAACTTTCTTCTCAGTTACAATCTTAAATTGGAAATAAGAGAACCCACCCGTCTAGTAAGTAATAGCTGTATAGATAATTTTGCCCATAGTTCAAAACGGAATTGTAAAAGCCATGTCTTAGATCTTGAACTTTCAGATCACACCGCACAATTGCTAAAATTTCCCGTTCGGAAAGTATGTAAGATCAGTAGCTGGACTGTGTTAAGAAGGGATTTTTGCAGTGAAAATCTTATTAAATTTAAAACTTACATAGAAAATCTCTCTTTCTCGGATATCTACGAAACTGAAAACCCTAACGATGCCTACGATCGATTTATTAGTACTTTTAAGCTTTTTTATAATCTTTGTTTTCCAGTCAGAAAAATTAAAGTAACTTTAAATAAAAAACCGGCATGGATATCGAGAGGCATAAAACTTTGTACTAGAAGAAAAAGAGAACTTCTATGGAGGTACAGGCGACACTCGAGCGTTCATAATAAAACAATTTTTAAAAAATATTCATTAAGACTTAAAAAAATTATAAAACTCACACAATACTCACAAAATAACTACTCAATTAAAAACTCATTTAATAAATCAAAAAGCATCTGGCAGATTATAAACAAAAGCAAACAAAACTATCCGCGAGAAAATATCTCTAATATTACAATTAACGACAAGCTTATAAAGAACCCATCGGAAATAGCCACAGCTTTTAATAACTTTTTTATTGACGAAATTAAACCGACCAATATTAACTTATCATCTGACATTAATCTAATAAACCCAATTGTAAATTCTATTTATATGCCCCCGACTGTTCCCCCAGAGGTGGAAAAACTTATCAAAACATTAAAGAATAAAAGAAGCACTGGGTACGACGAAATTTCGACCCAGGTTATTAAGCTGGTCCATAAATCAATATCAAATCACCTTAGTCATCTTATAAATCTCAGCATTTTACATGGTATTTACCCCGACAGCCTTAAGCCGGTAGTAGTTAAACCCGTCTTCAAGAAGAAAGGGAAAAAGGATGATATGAAAAACTACCGTCCTATAGCTCTAGTCTCAATATTCTCAAAGATATTTGAAAAACATATATATACTAATCTCTATTCTTTCATGGAAAAACACAACATTCTTGCTAAAGAACAAAACGGTTTCAGGAAAAATAAATCCATAAAAAAAACTATTTTTGACCTGCTTAACAAAGTCGTCGAAACTATGGACGAGAGAACGCCCATTTGCGCGGTATTTATGGACATGACAAAAGCATTTGACTATGTGGACCACCAAATCTTGATAAGCAAACTTTTCCATTACGGCGTACGAGGAAATACGCTAAATCTATTAAAATCCTACCTTAACAACCGGCAACAATTCACAGAGATCAACTCGGTATGCGCTATCTCAAAAAGAGAATCAAGCTACCTATCTGGGCCTAGAATTGTGGAATATGGTGTCCCACAGGGAAG
Organism: Eupithecia tripunctaria; assembly: GCA_955876795.1. Classification (NCBI taxonomy): domain Eukaryota; kingdom Metazoa; phylum Arthropoda; class Insecta; order Lepidoptera; family Geometridae; genus Eupithecia; species Eupithecia tripunctaria. Next base: position 7,754,154 of record OY041602.1, on the reverse strand, counting down.
TATTTTAGGACCCCTCCTGTTTCTCACATATATCAACGACCTCCCCTTATGTATTAATTACCCAATGACTCTTTTCGCCGATGACAGTACCCTTCTAAAACTGAAATCCATAAATTCTCTGACTTACGAAAATGAAATAAATGACGCTCTTAATCAAGTGATCGATTGGCTTGATAGAAATAATTTAATTGTTAACTTAAACAAAACTAAAGTAATGCATTTCTCGCAACGTATACCAGAACCTTGTCTGCAAATAAAATATAAGGACCATGTTATAGAGAGTACTGTACATACGAAATTTCTAGGACTCGAGATAGACAGAAATATAAATTGGAGTTTTCAAGCCGACGAAATATGCAAGGCCCTCAGCAAGTATGCATACATGCTTTTCAAATTACGCAAGGTCGTTGGTTTAGATGCCCTAAAGACGGTGTACCATAGTTATGTCTCATCAAAATTGCGATACGGGATTTTATTTTGGGGCAACTGCAAAGATAGGGAAATAATATTTAGGGCACAAAAAAGGTGCATCAGAGCAATACAAGGTCTAACAAGCATTGACAGCTGCAAATCCCACTTTATAGCTTTAAAAATATTAACAGTACCATCGCTTTTTATATTTGAAATAGCTCTGTTTGTTAAATGTAATCAAGACCTCTACCAAAAACCTACTCATTCGAGGAGCAGGCGTGACCTGAGCCGCCTTTGCTCAAACGGAGGCCACACGGCTCTATACCGCAAAAACTTTTGTGGAATAGCTCCAAAAATATTTAATAAGTTACCAGCTGCTCTACGCGAGTTAAGCCTTACGCTATTTAAGCAAAAATTATTTAAGATAATGACATTAAAATGCTACTATCATATCAATGAATTTTTCACGGACTCTAATATTAAAATTGTATAAGTTTTGACATTTTATTTTATTATTTGACATTTTATTTTATTATTCGACATTTGTATATTACCTTATTGAAATTCTCTAATCTATTTGTTATTCTGTATGGGCCAATGTTTTTCAATTTTATTTTGTCATGTATGTCGTTTTAATTTTTGTACATTTTAATATAATTTTTGCACACCAAAGCTGTTTAGCTGGTAAGCCATCGCAAGGGATATTTTAAAATAATCATACCAACCATGTAACCCGTTGTCTGCAAATAAATGATTTGATTTGATTTGATTTGATTTGAAAGGCCTACTATCGACCTTGTTTAAAATAAAAAGACAGGGTAGCAGACTTTTGTGCAGTAGTGCATAAACAATAGTAGGTACTAGAGGACTGATAATGTTAAACCTAACACAGCACATAGATAGAATAGATAGATATTTTTATTAGTTACTTTTTATTAATTTGTGGTGCATTGTGCATGCTGAACTTTTATACCCTGCCTTCTCCTCCTTTTAATTCTAACTCTAGCTCTAACTCTGCATTACATTTACCTGGCCCTAACCAGCCCAACTCCCTAAAATACTCGCTCTCCCCTTGATACGCTCCTGACCACCATCCTGATCAGAAAATTTGTTTGCAACAGACGCTGTGGCGAGGGGGGCGCCCGAGTGCTGCGCTCGACGCCGGACTGGGGCGACGGTGCCATCAGCGGCGAACATCTCTGGTCCCCCACCTCCGCGTCTGGCGACTGCTGCTACGTCGGTGACGCTGAATGCCAGGTAACTTGCAACAGACGCAGAGGCGAGGGGCATCCGAGTGCTGCGCTCGACGCCGGACTGGGGTGATGGGGCCATCAGCGGCGAACATCTCTGGTCCCCCACCTACGCGTCTGGCGACTGCTGCTACGTCGGTGACGCTGAATGCCAGGTAACTTGCAACAGATGCAGAGGCGAGGGGCATCCGAGTGCTGCGCTTGACACCTGACTGGGATGATTTGGGTCTTTTTTCGCCTTGCCCAGCCTTAACGATTTTTTTACAGAAAAATATTTTTTTAGATTCAGAAAAATCAATACGCATCACTACGATATTAACCAAGTGATTGCTTTTTCTATAACACAGAACACTTATGATACCTATTACGAAAAAACAGAAGTAAACAAGAATTACCTGCAAACATTTACAAAATCTGAAAGGAAGATAAACCAATTTGACCTGCATTTCCACCCCTTAGACAGGAAATTTATAAAAATCTGTTTACAGTAGTTGGAGTGGCTTCCTAAAAGGATTATGCAAAATGTCAGCTGTGTAGCTCCTCCATTGAGCTATATTAAGTCTGCTTATTTGGTCTGAGTGTAGCTCATGAATTTTTGAAAACTTCGTGGTGTCAACTGACCGTCTGACGTCTTTGAACCCGATTAATTATTTTTTATTTTCTAAGTGTACATTTATTGTATTTATGGAAATAAAGCATTTTTGAGTTTGAGTTTGAATTACGACCACTTTGAATTCGAATTTCCAAAATCCATCCTCCTTAGATATATAGGTACACGTCGTTTATATAAAATGCCAAATTTTAGCCTCGTCGCTCTTGCAGTTTCAGACATTTCTTGATAATATGTCAGTCAGTGTTTTTTCGGTATAAAATAAAGATGAAAGCAAACAATTTATTTCATTATATTCCTTTCAGCAAAGGTAATCTGCATTAGGATCCGATACATCCGAGAAAACTTAAAAAAATATGAGTGCACTCACTCTCTATGACACAGAATACGTGGCATCTTAGGTTCGTTTGGATCTATAAATCCGATGGATTTATCTGTAATCGATAAGTCCACCGGATTTATAGATCCAACGATAAGATGCCACGTATTCTGTGTCAAAGAGAGTGATTCTGGAGCCCGAGAGGCTCAACTTCTGTCCAACGATTTTTATAAATACTTACTAATATTTGTTTTCATGTTACTGAAACGAATATTTATTATATTTTTTTATTTTATATGAGTTCCTTTACGCTTTTAATTTATTACTATTAAAGATTGATCAATGTTTTTGCCTCGTTTTAGAAAAATATTTGTTTTGATCCTGTCGTTAAATTAAATGGTGATTAGGGTTCGACGACCTCTGTGACGCAGCGAAACAAGGTCCTCTTACGACACGAAATGTTGCGGATTCGTTACCCTACTTGGGAAAATATAAAAAATACGATCTGCAGATGCTTGTTTCATTATCAACATCATCAGCCTATATTAGTCCACTGCTGGACATGGGCCTCCCCTAATGAACGTCACAGGGCCCTGTCTTCAGCTTGACGCATTCAGCATTTGCCTCCAGTCTTTCGCAGATCGTCAACCTGGCCGAGACGCGGTCTCCACTCAAGAACTTGTTCACCCCAGCGGTTGTCAGTTCTTCGCTAGATATGGCCAGTCCACTGCCACTTCAGCATGCTAAAATCTTGGAGCTATGTCGATAACTGGGTTCTCTGTCGGATGTATTCATTACGAATCCTATCGTTCAGAGAGACTTCGAGCATAATGATGTTTGTTTAGGGGTAATGGAGATTCTAAACGACAAAATTTAATTTCATAAACTTGGAAGATTGTAGGTCCGTGAAGGGCCGCCATAAGGTTAGATGATGCTACACGAATTGTCTAACATTATTTTTTATTAATATTATATATTATACTACGTGTTACGTGTCACCGTGTCTATGCCGTTAAATGATTATTCCGTTACAGTACACAGACTCACAGACCAAGCACAGCGCTTGGTTGTAGTGAATGCCCCACCCGAACTAATCTGATGTGATTGTGACACCTATCACTAGTTTCACAGGTTTGCAATAGGCGGATTTACCCACGTTTATCTACAGTCTCTCCGTAGCTTATTTCAAGTAAAATTTATCTGAAAATTGTATTAAAGTTTAAACAACGGCATTGATACCCAAGGGTTGATTTTGTAATATTAGCGCAAAATATTTGCTATCACGCGAGGTAAACACAGTGCTTTTCATCAGGAAAGTAAAAATAAATAGTAATAAATAGCTAAGTAGGTGGTAATAAATGATTATAATTATGGTAAAAAAACTGATCCATATCAATACCATAGTCGGAACTTCGGAAGGCTACACAATCGACAGGTAGTTCAACTGATTCATATCAATACCAGTCGGCAGCGTAAACAATCTACAGGTAAATCAATTGATCCAATTTTTTTTTTCTTTAAAAAATCGTCACGTCACCAATCCTCAAATCTCTAGATTTAGTTTACTTATTGATAACGTTTTAGATTACATGTAATTTCTTAAATAAATTTAATTTTAATAAGATCGTATACATCCATACATAGTAACATTTTTCAATAAGCCAGAACTTTAGTTTGCTTTGTAGGGATTGCGTTGTAGAAACACTGATGATCGCAGGTGGAAGTCGATTATAAACACCCGGCCCCATTACATGCACCAGCTTCGACAATTTCGTGAGACGTCGCGGGACAGCTCTCAACTTGTGCGCGTGACGAGTAGGGTACCTGTGCCCGTCGCCGAACCTGGAGTACTCGTCAAGGTGGCTCCGAGCATACATGGCAGCATGGAACATGACTAGATTGGGGACCGTCATGATCTTCAGAGAGCGGAATATTGGACGAGCGGATGTGTCCCACGGCACTCGTACTACAGCTCGTACTGCTCTTTTTTGCATTCTGAACACTCGCTACCAGTCCGCGGCTCTCCCGTACAGCTGTACGTCATACTGGAGAAGCAAGTGCCCAGATGCAAATTAGCAGCTCATCCTACCCTCTCGCACAGTTGGTCAATGTGAGACTCCCACATCAGCCCTTGGTCTAATCTAAAACCTAAAATGGGGGTGGTATTGACTTGGGTCACGACTTTATCACCTAAGGTCACCGATATGGGTTGGAAGGTACGGCCGGCTAGATAAAAGTGGACAAAGCTCGTCTTGGTTACATTGAGTAAAAAACCGTTAATACTGAACCAAACGTGGAGATGGTTCGCCACCATGTTCTTCAACTGCTCCATGTTAGGTGCTTTGACCACCGCCGCGATATCATCAGCATACATGAGGATGTGTGCGTCAGCTATGCGCTCAGGTAGGTCATTGAGGAGGAGAGAGAACCTGATGTTCGAAATAGACGAGCCCTGTGCGATTCCAATGGACGTTTTCAGAGGTCCCGAAGTCTCAACACCGCTTCCACCGGAGACAACCTGACGATCAGCCATAAAGTCCTTCAAGAGAGCTAGTGATGCGCCATCAAAGCCATAATGTCTGAGCTTCGCAGCAAGAACATTATGATCGGCAACATTAAAGGCTTTGGAGAGATCACACATGATCACTGCCACCTGCTGATGATCCTCTCGGGCTTCCACTGCTTGCCTGACCAGTTGCCGAACCACATCCGTCGTTGACCTTCCAGCCGGCCACAAAAGCCATAAATAACAGTGTTTCTTCTTCGTAATCCGGCTGCCGCCGGCTGCAGTCGACTGCAGGAGATCAATATGAATTATACATAGGTTTGACTATGTACCTACCTACATCCGTACCTACACCTACCAATTCTTGCAATAAAAATATTGTCAACATTTTAGCAAGTAGATATGGCTTATTGTCAGAGTAGATATCAAAAGAGCGTATGGAGCCCGCAGATGAAAGAAGTAACAGTAGAAAAGAACAATAAACAAATATATAACGCTGGACAATTCACACAGCATTATCTAGCTCCATGCTAATTGCGTTATGGGTACTAGATTACTGATATAGGTACATAATATAATACACAACCTACATAGATGTTTTTATTAGTATATATATAAAATATCCAGAACGTCCTGAGCAAATATCTGCAGATCGTATAAATATTTGTCCCGAGGCGGACATCGAACCTGCAACCACCTACGCCGCAGGCGGACCTTCGCCTGCTGCGCCACAGAGGTCGCCAAAATCGCTGTACACTCGGACGGAATCCAACAAAATTAAATGTTCAATGCGAGACGGCGCGGCATGTATACTGTATATGTATAGGTAGGTGATAGTGAGACAAAGTCAATATTCAAACATACACACACCAAAGCAGAGCGGGGCGGGGAACTGTGGCCACCGCACGGCTTCCCCGCCCCAGCGCTTGCGCTATCCGCTACCCGCGCCGTAGGTTGAAATGCACAATGCCTCTTTCCAAAAATAAGCGCGTGAAAAAAATTTAATCGACTTTTAGCACAAGGGTTATTAGAGAAAAACAATTGACTGTATCCCTTCAAAATAAATTTATTTCCATTTTATAATAACTAAACGTGATCGTCGGATAAAGCTTTATTTTCGAGGTTTTTTTTCTCCGTATATTGTTTATTTACGCCCAAAGTTCGGCTAAAATCAGGGTCGAAATACAAAAGTTTAGAAGCTTGTATTTTTTAAATGTAAGTATAGTTTTTTTACGGTTTGGTGTGTATACAAACGTAGATTATGACAAGATAAATTAATATTATCCTTAATTTTGGATGGTCAAGGTCAAACAGTGTCGTAGTTACCCTTCCACGTTTGTATAAAAGATGAACGGCTTGTTGGACCTTAAATACTGTATTGTTGTGTGGGGAGGCGCTCCTAAAACCACCACCAGTAGCAAATTTTATTACTCAATGAGCAAGGTTCTCTCCGTATGAAAATTATTTCTACTATGTAAAGCTCTACGTAAGCTCTCATCCCTAACCTACTTACATCCCACCTACCACGAACAGTTGTCGTAGATTTAGTGCAGTATGATTGTATTAATTAAGGATCGTGCCGAACAGCAATCGCTCTGCGACATAATTATTTTCTTATACATGCCGTTTATAAGAGCATAAACAAAATTTAGAAAATTTTCCCACTGCTTTAAAATAAATGCAACAACAAAATTAAGGAAAAGCTCCTCTCAATTACCTACGATGAAACTGAAAGTTTTATTATCGGCTCTTAAGAGACCGGTATTCACTCAAACTCAAACACACACAGACACAAACACATAGAGGACTCACAATACAAACACTGATAGCTTCTGTTGCCAGTACACTTAAGAGGCCGGTGTCCTCAGGATCTCAAAAAACAGAGAGTTTTAATTTAATTTTAGTTTCTCTTTCATACTGTTGTTTAATAATAGTTTAAGTAAACAATATAAATTTATGTGAATGTCAGATCTCCTGTAGCCCGATTTTGCTTAAATTGTACCTAAATAATTGTAAAATCAAAACTAAATTTTAAGTAAACTTATACCGTTATTCAACCATTTTTTCTGTTTGGTGAATCAGGCCTCAGCCGTATCCTGAGTTCGGGCTTTTGGAGGTGCGACACAATTTTAACTTATGTTAGGGCTTCGTAGATTTCGCATAAAAAAAACGATAAATATTTACTAGATAAAAGTTAATTAAAAGCTAACATCGTGGTTGTCTCTATATTTTCTTCCTTCAGCATTTGCCTTCGGTCATTTATGACGACATTGTAGATACTGAAATACCTTTCAGCATCTACACTGTTGACTGGGCTATGAAGGTTTTGTATAGCTGCATTCGCGAACCTCAGGTTGCAACATTTTGATGCAAGTAAAATAGAGTAGTATTGTTCTGTGAGTAATATCCGCAAGACGTCAACAGTTTCTTGCTGAACCACAATAACGTGTTGTCTATGAAAATGAGCAAATCCACTTAAGAGTTCATCCTGTTGTATATCCCTGAAAAATGTAGTTTTGAGAAGTTCTCCAGTGTTGAGCTAGTGTCCAAAGACGATGTGGTCACGGCCGCTACTATTGATGGGCAAAATAATTTGTCAATGTGCAGGTAGGAATCGTTTAATGGGTTGGACCTCATTATGTGAAGACAATTTTTCCAAGTTCTTCTGTGCTTGCTGTCTTCAGCATGTACTGTGTTCTTGATGGAATTCACCATTTTCGTTCAACAAAATGCTTTTGGTGTTTTCTCCAAAGGAACCTTCACGTTGTCGCTCAAGAGAATTCTTTAAATCTTCTAATTTGTAAAACGTTCGCGAATGGATATTTTGATCCTTCTAAGTTGTGTGAAAATTCAAGTGTTTATTGCGTATAAAGATGTTTTCGTCAAAAAAGTATTATATACAGAAAATGTATAATTCGCATTTATCGCATAAATTACGTGAATTTCGCATTTATCGCTTCTATTTCGTACAAACGAAAATAACGTATCTCTACATGCTCTTTCCAGTGTTCCATTGTATATTAGCTACAGGTATTCTTAATTAAAAAATTCTTCATTAAATTCTTCATAAAATATTAATGAACGACCCCGTGGATTTCTTTTCAGTGGGTTCTTTCTATACACGCGTGTGGCCATGCGCGCTTGACGGCATGATTTCGATTTAACTTTGGCAGTTCGCTTCGGGACCGGAATGATGGCTTAAAAATGTGTTTGGAATAAAAATCGGAATATAATCTTCCTAAGATAACTTGAATTAAAGACTAAACTCTGCTATTACGTTTACAGCTCACTTTCAAATTTCATAGCTGTTTTCTCTGAAGCTTTTTAGGAGGCATTTTATCGAACTCGTGTATTGCGCGGTATTACACGATGATAAATTGGCCGTAAGCGATTGATATTGGTTCCGAGCGATCCTTGCAAGGGTAGTAGTCAATTTATGTTGTTTTGCTTTATTTTCATAACCGACCGCGGGCTTTAACCAGGTTAGCTAAACCTGATTTTGATCGGATCGTTCTTCACATTTTTTTATTTCCTGAAGCTTCCTTCGCGTCAATATTTACCCACAGTCTACCTACCTACACATGTTTAGTTTGTTCGTTTATTCAGGCCAAAACTGAGCACAAATGTAATTTTTCCTTCAGCCATTAGCAAATGTCCTGCCTGTCTAAGTTGAATACAAGATTAATGACATGAAATCTAACGGTGTAGCAAAGCTACATATAAACAAGCTTTTTATATTATGATGTTTTGGGACCAGTGTTTTGCATCGACGATAACAATGATTTTATGCTAATTTTGTGTTTTTATTCTACTTTTGAAGAAAAGATAAAAAGTCAATAGTCAAAAATGCTTTATTAGCATAAATAAGTACAATAAATGTACCTAATTGTACAAAAGGACAAATTATACTGCAAATTACACTGAAACTGACATAAAGTAGTATTTTTTATTATGGTCGCTTCGGTATGTAGAGTAAAGAAACTGGATAAAATGAGTAAATCTCTCTTTGTTTTATTCCAAAGCCGACTTGAACAAACCATATTTTAATAGTTTTGAACTACAAACATTGAACATTAAATTATTAAAAAGAGCATTAAAAATATTTGTTATTCACTTGTACTTAGCAATTAAGTCTAATATTCATTATAGCTTGTATATTATATGCACCCTTCATGTAATGGTTAATGCCTGCTCCAGATTTGTTTATTAGTCCCTAACTTGTATCATCCAGTCCTTGATTGTCAGATTTGTGCTTCTTTTAATCTTGGCCGACGCCCTTTAGTTTGTAGAGTACCTATGTCACATCGACAGTCACTTTAAATTTGATATTTTGTGTTCTTTAGATTTAAGCTAATTGAAGATAGCCGATTGTTGTGTAATGTAATGACCTTTCATTATTTGGTTAAATTATTCGACGATCAATAATCTTTCTTTATATCCTTACAGAAGCACGGAACCCGCTTTAAATGCTCTGCCTGCAAGATCATCGCACACCAGGCGTGCATTGACATCCTCATGGAGCGCGTGCAATTCACGTGCAAACCCACCTTCAGAGATGTGGGTATCCGGCAGTACCGAGAGCAAACTGCCATTCAACATCACTGGGTGCATCGCCGAACGGCAAAAGGAAAATGCCAAGCCTGCGGAAAGGTACGTGCCTTGCTCTATTATTTTATTTCACATGTTACAATGTCAAACTATGTTCAATTTTTTTCGAACAGCAGAATGATTCTATATTGTGATAACGGGCTACGACGGAACCCTACACTGCGCGAGGCCCGACACGCACTCACTTACTTAGGTAGATATGGTAAGATATGGTAGGTAAATAATGCTGAGCAATACACTCTTGCATCATCTCGCTTCAAAGTAAGTAGAGTTTGTGTTGTAGGTACTAAATAATAAATATACGTAGATTACTCTCAAATAGCACATTAGCGTTAAAACCATCTGTATATTGGTTCCACTCGAGTATGAAAGTGTTAATTATATCTTTAGCAGAGGAGTTATAGCGTGTTCTAACTATAGAATAGAATAGAATAGAATAGAATAGAAAATCTTTATTTGTGACATGGATAAAATAACCTAACATAATTACAACTAAAATTAAATTAAGTCTAATACAAAAAGGTCACCGACTCAGCGTTATGCTGTTATGGTACAATTGTATCAGATCAAGATTTTTTTTTAATTTATCCGGATAAAAATTAAGTTTCAAAACATAATTACTTAATTAGACACATTTGGCAATCGGGAATTCTACTCTAACGTTTGAAATAATTTGATCCAGCTGTTTTTGCCAAAAAAGGCGATGTCCGAAAAATGGGCTTTTTAACAAACTGTGCAGCGCTACGCGCTACACCTATCACACGAGAAGCATATTACATCGTTTAATCACCCTCAGCTACTTTAACCGGTATTACTGTGTTTGTAGATGAGTTGGTCAACACTATAGGTAATATAAAAATTCGGCTAAGAATTATTAACCCTTTAAAACTTTATCAGATCTATTAAAAAGAGCTGTTTGACAAGAGTAATATTATTAACAAACTGTATAAGGTATTTCAAGCATACGACTATTATGTGATAATCAGCGAATGGCCATAATTGACAGAGGAATAGTCAATGAATAGTATTCAAGTTATTGTTGTTTGTGAAGTAAAATCAACCTGGCGGCGTAGTGATTTAACGGTTAATGTGTACCATGTTTCTCATCTCAATTTTAACACACTCTGGATTTAATAAAGATTTCAAATAATAATTATGAAGTTTAAAATAGGCACCCTAAATTTGTATCATTTTTTATTCCTGGCAAGTGGCATCTTAAATTAAGTGGGATCAATGGATTGTCAATAATTACTTTTGATTTAAAAAACTGTAAACCGACTTAATTTTTTTAAGGTTTTCATGGATCCCGTTGTCAGAACTAAACCAAATTAAAATGGAACCACACCGGAAGCACTAGCTTTTATATAAAAAAATAATCATGAAAATCGGACCACCCAGTCAAAAGTTCTGAGGTAACAAACATAAAAAGGGAAAAAAATACAGTCGAATTGAGAACCTCCTCCTATTTTGTAAGTTGGTTAAATATAATATAGTGAAGTATATTATTGTCAAATATTGAAAACCCCAGTAAATTTATAAGTTAGTTCACCAGAACAATATGGCGAGCTTACACATTACACATTTTGAGTTACAACATCTTTAGTCAAGAATGTCGTGCAGTCTTCAGTACAGAAAATCGATGAAAAGTTTAATAATAATAAAAATCATTTATTGCCTATTAATTTCATAACACAAGCTATAATTATACACTAACAAAACAAACTATAGACCACGGGAGTAGATTCAGCCGTATGCTGCATGCAAGGAGCATGCGGCGCTGATTTTAAATCTACTCCCCTCGGGTGGTTATGAGACCGAGGGGTTATGAGATAGCGGGTTTCACTTATACCTACTTGTTTATTTATTTCGAACTTACAATCAGAACTCCGTCTGCAGGATGCAAACGGTTACTTCCATGTATAATCATTTATATTTACATACTTTATTTACTTAAAAGTGGAAAGTTCATACATAATGCCTTGATATAAAGTCAGCAAAACTTGCGCCCTACCACCACTGGGGTGATTTTTCTGTGAAGTGAATAGTTGCCTACCCCGGCTTGCTCGATATCTTTTGTTTTTAACGCAAAGCAAAATAGTTTCAAACTGGACAGGCGTTACGTTTGGCGATGGTACATATAGCCGGGTTGATTAGAGTGTATTATGAATGAATGTTCTAGTTCTCCTGAGGCACCAGTCTCATGAGAGTCTGGGCAAGCGGTTAAACTTTGACAAAAAAAATCCGGACAAGAAATTATTTTGGTGCCGCCGTAAGTTTCCGAGTCGTTACGGGGCAGCGAAATAAATATTATGAACAAATAAAAAATTTGAATGGAACAAGTAGTTTCAGAGCTACATGGGAACATAAAAATTGGCTTCAATGGTATATACAAACATACGTACCTACATACCACCAACCCTTAGTTTCTGAGATCTGTGCACCAACCTCATAGCTCTCATCCGCTAGAGACGTTGATTGGATCTTAATTGACTCTCAAACAAGTAATTTCGTTGCATTTTCAGCTTCGTCGGTCAGCTTGTTAAATTTAAACCCACTGTAATTCCGAATTTCGAATTTGGAGTTGCAAGAAGTTTACAATTAATATTGCAGGTATATTGTCCGGGCCCGCCGATTTAGACAGGTCTCAAGTTTTTATTAATTTAAGGACATTATCTTCTAAAACTTCCACTGTAGAGATATCAGCTGGCAAGTCAAAGTAGGATGAAAGGATTGGGTCAGAGCGGGTGGTAGAGGCGGGGTTGTTAAGAAACGTGGAATGAAAATAATCCCCAAAAAAGTTACATATTTGATCACCTTGGTCAGAAGAGCGATTACCATATTCCAGCACAGATGGATACGAGTTCGACTGGTTCATCCTATTAGCATATAACCAAAAGGCTCGGGGGTTTACTTTAATGTGCTCTTCGATATTTGATATGTAAGTATTGTACATACTTTCCTCCATCTCTCACGCTCTCTTCCGCTGTAAAATAAATGAGTCACGGTCGTATGTATTACCGTAAGTAACTTTTTATAAAATTTGGCCTTCTCTCGTAATAATTTGACTAAGGGTCTTTTGTACCATAAAGGGTATTTGCGGGAAGGTGTTACTAAAATGGTAACAATAAACTGGTCTTACGTACTAAAGTGGTAGCAATAAACTGGAATTTTGAGAAGGAGGCAAAGAGGAGGATCCAGTTAGGCTGGGCAGCGTTTGGAAAACTACGTCGAGTCTTCTCGTCATACTTACCCTTACCGCAATGCTTGAAAAAGAAACAATCAGTGCGTCGTACCCGTCATGACTTACGGAGCTGAGACGTAGACACTCACGATAGGGTTGGTCCACCAGCTCAAAGTCGATGTCTGTCTGAAGGCTAGGATTAGTAACGAATATACAGAGTGTTCAGGCTTAGAACATAAGGGAGCTTAATTTTTATAAAGTAAACTCCAGCATTTGTACTTATTTGTGAATTTAATTAAAGATTCAAACGACACGTCTATGCAGAGTGAGGCTAGGGTCGAGAGAGAGGGTAATACTTTTATAAAAGCATAGGCGCGATGCGCGTGGCTTGAACATCTTCCCGCCCCGGGAAAGTTAACCAAAATAATACTTTATGACATTAACATTTCAAAAATTAAAAAATTAATGCTATGAATTTAAAAGTTATACAAGAAAAAATACTAGAAAAGGTTTGTATCTCAAACTAAAATACTACGAATTTAAATCTTCTTCCGCCGTGGGTAACGGACAAAGTCGCGTAAGGGGTCTTCGCACGCAGCCTCTGGTCGTAGTGACGTCTGCCACTCTTGAAACGCCATCCGGTACAGGAAAAAGACGGGCTACTCGTCCAAGACGCCAACAAAGAGGGGGTACATTGTCTTCTTGCAGAAGGACTAGGTCATCGAGCTTCAGTTTGTCAGTGCTAGTTTTCCATTTGGTCCTTTGTTGTAGTTCAGCTATGTACTCTTTCTGCCATCTATTCCAAAAATGCTGCCTTAGTAACTCAATCCGAGCATATCGTTGAAGGGAGTTTTCTTGGCGGTCTTCTAGAGCTGGCGATGGCATCGCGGTCAGCGGTCTTCCGATCAGAAAGTGCCCTGGAGAGAGGGAAAGAAGGTCATCAGGAGAGGAGGATAATGGGCACAAGGGACGACTGTTTAGTATTGCCTCCACTTGTGCAAACAAAGTTGACAACTCTTCAAAAGTTAAATGACTATTTCCTATTACACGTCGTAAGTGGTGTTTTGCGGATTTTACACCGGCTTCCCAAATGCCACCAAAGTGGGGTGCGTAGGAGGGTGAGAAGTAGAATTTGATACCTTCTTGACTTGCAAAATCAGATAGAGGTTCAGCAGTGGACTTTAAAAACTCTCCTATCTCTTTAGCGGCAGCTACAAAATTACCACCATTGTCGCAGAATATTTCCGCTGGCTTTCCTCTACGAGCAATAAAACGACGAAGTGTCATTATGAAAGAATTTTTAGTTAAATCGCTTACCCCTTCTAGGTGGATACACTTGTAACGTAAACACACAAACAGACAGAGATAACATTTTATTAAACGACTACCTCGTCCTTTACGATTAAGTATATAGAATGGACCGGCCATGTCAATACCTACAGATACCCATGGGTGATTTACTGTTATTCGCTGAGCCGGAAGTGAACCCATCTGAGGCATCAACGTTTTACCACGTAAACGTCTACATCGCACACATTTATTTACGGTACGCCTAGACAAATACCTACCATTGACCGGCCATACGTACTCACGCACAGCTGCTAACAATGACTGCGGTCCTGCATGCATGTTATGTAAGTGTTCCTTATCGAATATTAATTTCGTTAGATGGTGTGACGCGTGCAATAAGATCGGATGCTTCTTATCGTAGGGATAATCTGAAGCGCTGATACGTCCACCGACTCTAATTAAACCCTTACTGTCAAGGAATGGAGACAAAGATAGTATTTTAGTTTTACTATGCAAAGGTTTATTGTTGTTTAGACAATCGTATTCAATGGCAAACAACTCGCGCTGCGCCATAATACAAAGTGAATGAAATGACTCATTCAATTCATCGACAGTAAGAATTCCAGTAATTTTATTATTTTTATTTTTTAAGTTGTACATAAATCTTTTTACATAGGCAAATGATCTTTGAAGTTTTATCAGTTTAGAGTAGTTTTCGAATTTAATTACGTTTTCTTTGGTTGTGACAATATTAGATTTTATTTCAGGTATATTATCGACTTTTTTAGTGCTTAATACGGGCCATTCAGACTCGTTTTTAGTTAAAAAACTAGGGCCAGTCCACCATAGTTTCATAGACAGTAACTGGGAGGTATCCACATCCCGCGAAATTAAATCAGCTGGATTGACTGCGGTAGGTACATAACGCCAAGCTGATTTGTCTGTAAGCTCATTTATTTCATTTATTCTATTCGCAACGAAAGCCTTTAGCTTGCCTACGTCGCTGTTTATCCACGCAAGTACTATGCTAGAATCACACCAATGCACCACGCGCGTAGGTACATTTCGCAGGGATTCGAGGACCGACCTACTCAGCTTAGCAGCGAGCACACCAGCAGCTAATTCCAGCCTAGGAACCGTGGTGGGAAGCAATGGAGATACCTTCGATTTTGCAGTCAACAATCTACTAGTGATGTGACCATTCACATCAGTGGATCGCATGTAAATACATGCACCGTACGCATTTAGGGACGCATCACTGAACGCATGCAATTCAATGCTAGTAGGATAATCGCACAGAACCCTTCTAGGAATCTGTAGATCCTTGAGAAACGACATATTTTTGGTGAATCGTTCCCATTCATTATTTAATTCGGGTGGAACTGGCTGGTCCCAATCCAGCTTATGTTTCCATAACTTTTGCAACAACATTTTAGGTTGAATTATAGATGGACTCAACAAACCTAACGGGTCAAATATTTTAAATGACGTCGACATAATTACACGTTTAGTTATTAAATCAGGCTGAATTATGTTTTTTATAGGAAAATTTAGCGTATCATCTGCCGGACACCATCCCAACCCTAAAGTGCTCGTTGATTCACTTATTGTCAAATTTTGCTGTGTATCTATGTTAGAATTTAAAAATAGATTGTTTAAATTACTTTTGAATTTTCTTAAATTGAAACAACCGGTTTGTAGCGTATTTGTCACTTCTCTTTGTATGTATTTTAGTTGTTTTTTGTCGTCAGCGCCAGTAATTAGGTCGTCGACGTAAAAATCGTGTTTTATTATTGTTTTTATCAGTGAGTCATCGTGTTCCTCTCCTAATTGCTTAAGACAGCGCGTGCTTAGGTAACTCGCGCTTGCAGTGCCATATGTTAATGTATTTAGTCTTAGGGTTTTTATAGGTTCAGTCTCATTTTCCCGCCATGCTATCAGCTGCAAGTCGCGGTCACTTTCAGCGACTTGAACTTGTCGGTACATTTTTTCAATATCGCCAGTTAAAGGATATTTGTATTGACGCGCCCTTATCAGTATGCTGAACAATGAGTCTTGAACGTTAGGTCCAACCATCAATATATTGTTTAGCGATAATCCCGATGATGATTGTTCCGAACCACTAAAAACAACGCGAAGCTTAGTCGATTCGCTTTCTTGTTTTAAAACTGCATGGTGACAAAAAAAATAGGAAGGAACTGGTTTTATTACAGCTGACTCAGTCAGATGGCCGAGGTTACCATATTCTTCAATGAATTTTGCATATTCTATTTTTAGATCGTGATTTCGTCTAAACCTTTTTTCTAGATTAAATAATCGTCGTTTTGCTAGAACGTAGGTGTCACCTAGGCAATCTGGAGACGTGGTTAAGGGCAATTTCACACAAAACCGCCCATCATCCAGTCTTATGGTATTTTGTAAAAAGTGTTTTTCGCAAGTTTCGTCACTTTCACTTATTACTTGTTTATTAGGCAGTTCTTCTATTTGCCAGAATTTTTGCAATGATTTATTTATTTCGTCTGACGAGTTATTAGCCATCATAGCGGCGTGGTTACATTGAACCTGACTGTAAGTACAATTATTTTGCGAGTTGATCGGGCCGGATATTAACCAACCGAGTTTTGAACTACGTAGTTTAGGGGCGTAAGGCCCGAGAGATTTTTCTTTATTGCCTAAAACCTCCCAAAAAACGTCGGCACCGATCAACATTTCGATGGACGCCGGTGTATGGTAAGTTGGATCGGCCAACTGGATATTGTCAGGAATTTTTAACTGGGATAAAGGAGATTTCGGCAAGTTGCCTGTCAGCTCGTTTAGTACAAAGCAGGACAGCAACTTACTGAATGGTGTATTGAGTGACTTTATTTGCACGTCACTTTTTTCTACAACGCTATCTGAACAATTATTTCCAATACCGATGACCTTTAGCGCGCCTATCGGACATGAATCTAGTGATAGTTTTTGCTGAAGTCTTTTCGTTATAAAGGTAGACTGACTACCACAATCTAACAACGCGCGAACCTTTTTTGTCTCTTTTGTTTTAGGATTCACTAATTCGATAAGCGCTGTGGATAACAAAACTTCATTGCAGTTTTGTTTAGTGAAGTTAACAGCTGTTTCGTCCTTATCGCATTCAGCGGAGGCGTGGTTTGCCACAGTCTGCTCCGTGTTATGCAACAGGGAATTATGTTTTTTGTTACAAATGCGACATGGTCCCATACGACAAGTGCGCTCAGGGTGACCTTGTCTTAAACAATTGGAACACAATTTATATATCTTAACGTCTTCTAAACGTTCCTTTATAGATTTATCTTTAAATACGGCGCAATCATATATTCTGTGATCTTTTCCGCAGATAACGCACATGTAAGATGATTTTAGATTTTCATCATGTACAGTCGCGAATGATTTTGTTTGATTTGATTTTTCTTGTTTGTATTTATTAGCATTCGAGTAATTCCTGTTGTTGTTATTCTGGCTGCCTTTATTATTTTTATATTGATTATTTTGATCTGAACCGCGCGAATTGTCAGATGAATTTTTGGTGTTAGTGCTGTTACTCTTATTTCTATTAAGTGACTCTAAAACATCTGCGCGATCAGTCAGCAGCTTGAAGAAATCGCTTAGAGTGGGCTGATCTGTGATTATGTTTCGGTATTCCTCCCATTTGGCTAGCGTTTGAGTATCTAATTTCGACGACATCATGAAAATAATCAGGGTATCCCATTTGTCTGTCGGCTGACCTAGACTTCGTAAGGCACGTAAGTTTTTTGTAACTGTATCCACCAAGAAGCGAAGAGATCTTTCAGTTTCATTTGCAGCCCGTTCGATGTTAAACAACGCATTTAAATGATGATTAGTTAACAACCTTTTGTTATTGTAGCGGTCACAAATCAACTTCCAAGCCTCCTCGTACGTATCGGAAGATACCCCTAAATTTGAAATTAATCTACCAGCATCTCCTTCTAAATACGAGACCAAATAATGGTATTTTTGTATTGGTGAAATTTTGATATTTTCGTGAATTAACGTTTTAAAGGTATCGTGAAATTCAAGCCAGCGGAAATACGCGCCATCAAATTTAGCAATGTTTATTTGAGGCAATTTAACACCAATCTCTCTATGATCATGGGAACATTGAGGGACATCAATAGATTCTCGCCTTTGTTCGCACTCTGCCTTTAGGTATTTGTCGATTAAGTTCTTAGCAGCGGCAATGTTTTGAATGAACTCATGCTCGATGCGCTCTCGCTCCTCTAACTCTGCCTTTAAATTATTGTGATTCAGAACCTCAATCTCTTCTTGCAAGTTATCAAAACGTATTGATAGTGTCTCAATCTTTTGGAGTTTTAGTTTTAATTCAGTTAATTCTGTAGAAGAATACTGAGTTTTCTGTATTTGAGCTACTAAATAGTTTCTAAACTTTGTAATTTGGCCCTTTACTGAACTTCGCCTTCTTAATAACTCCTCCAAAGCTGAGGCATCATCGATACTTTTCGATGCCATTTTAGGGAATTAATAAATAAAGTTTAAATCTCACGCTCCTCGCAACCCCAACTCTTCAGCTGGTCCACACAGCACCACCGCAAAGCACCACTTACGCCGCGCTCCTCGCCGGCCGAACGAACAATAGATGACGTATCACCCAGCTCGAACCACTCAGCTGAGATAGGATAACCTGTAACGCGTCCACAGGTCACTTTAGCAAGGCGAATTTGTAACAAGGAACGGAGGATTGAAGTTAATTTTATCGATAATTGCGATGTTATCGCGATGAGAAATACACTAGGCAGGTTACGCAACACCACGTTGCAATGTACCTACTCACTCATATCTTTATAAAAATGGACGTTATTTACTGTATTTTTAGATTTATCGTTAATATTTATTGAACACAACTTAAACTACACTTTAACTACACCTTTAACAACACTTTATTTAGCACAAGTGGGACAATTAAGACGGAATTTAGTATGAAGTATGTTGAGGTTAGGTTTGGGAAGAACAATGGAAAAGGGCACTTATCTTTTCTCCGACTGCAGCTCCTGGCGTGAATCTTTAGCTGATTCACTGACCAATACCGATACCAGAATCTTGATTGATAGACTTCCTTATTCGCTTCGGTTTGATAGAAATTCCACAAAGTTCCAAAGTCCTCCGTCAACCACGGGGCATTCCAGAATTCCTTGTTCCTGGTTTTATGTTCCCCTCATGGGCCACCAATTTATGTTCAGGCTTAGAACATAAGGGAGCTTAATTTTTATAAAGTAAACTCCAGCATTTGTACTTATTTGTGAATTTAATTAAAGATTCAAACGACACGTCTATGCAGAGTGAGGCTAGGGTCGAGAGAGAGGGTAATACTTTTATAAAAGCATAGGCGCGATGCGCGTGGCTTGAACACAGAGAACCAAAGTTATCGACATAGCTCAAAGAATTAGCAAGCTGAAGTGGCAGTGGGCCGGCCATATGTCGCGAAGAAATGACAACCGATGGGGCAAATGAGTTCTTGAGTGGAGACCGCGTCTCGGCAAACGTAGTGTAAGGCGCCTTCCAGCCAGGTGGGATGACGATCTTCGAAAGACTGCTGGCAGATGCTGGATGCGTCAAGCTGAAGACAGGGCGATATGGTTCTCATTAGGGGAGGCCTATGTCCAGCTGTGAACTAATATAGGCTGATGATGATGATGACAAAAGACAGTAGAAGAGGACAGAGCAAGATTTAGCAGTGTGCTAAGTTGGCAGACTATTATGCAGCAAGATGCATTGCAGCAGTGTGGATGAGAAGTTATCTCATTGCATGTTACCTTTGTTTAGTCTGTATCTAGCAATATAATACTTTGGTGTAATAGACAGACACAAGAGCCAGGCAAATGACATAAATGAATATAATAGGGCAGAACTATTACCCAACTGTGGGTGCAAAACCACTTATTAAAACTATTACTAAAATTCAAAATAGTGTAGTCCGCCTTTACCGCCACACAGTTCCGCCTGAAAATGAAAGAAATTGGTATTTTCAATGACTGAAAAGCTTCCAAACAAGGTTTTGTACCTTTGTACTTACTATTGAAATATTGATTATTAATTTAATTCACTCACAGTGCCAACCAGTAGGCACCTTCAAAACAACAGCAAAAACAAGATTATTGGCAAAAAATTCGATATCCTGCGATAACGATTCTTACTTGACTTTCTTAGAAAAGTAAAGAAAATTAAATTTTTTCGTAACTTTTGACCAAGGGGGTCAAAAGTTACGAAAAAATTTAATTTTCTTTACTTTTCTAAGAAACATGCAAGTAATTTTTATATCTAAGGCAATTTCTGTAACTTTTGAGAACAACGAGCTTTCTAATACTAGATTTTTTTTGCAAACAATTTATGTATATTGTTATACTTAACTATCCCAAAATTATCCCAAACTAGTCGTCTTGGATGGATTAAAACTTGATTTTGCTTGAGCGTGTACGAGCGCCCGGTTTCGTAACATTCAATTCAAACAATTTAATACACAAAAAAGAGAGATGACAAAATATTGTCGTAGAAAACCAAAATATATTGTTGGGGATACTTTATTGTACAGGGCATAGATTTATTAAAAACGAAGATGAGGCACTGGTTGCACGAAAGTGGCAACTTCAAATTGTGTAAAATTGTGTTCTCCCACATCAGTCACCGTCTGACCGGCGGCACGGGCGGTCGTGATTCGCGTGAAATATTGTTGTCTCAGTCTCACTTCGGTCCTAGATACGTCTTTCCGTCTTTGTTCTTCTTTGTATTGCACAGGACTGGAAATATAACTGTGAGCGTATGTGTTTGCGTGTAGTTGTAACACATGCCAATTTTTGAGTAAGCGCTGGGAGAACGTAACCTATCTACCCCTTTTAAATCAATGGTACAGGGTGGCACATTAACGACGACCTCTGTGGCGCGGTGGGCGAAGGTCCGCCTGCGACGCAGGAGGTTGCGGGTTCGATTCCCGCCTCGGGACAAATGTGTGTACGATCTGCAGATATTTGTTCAGGGCGTTCTGGATGTTTACGGTGTATAATAAAAAATATCTATCTACGTAGTTATCTAGTACCCATAACACAAGCTCTGCTTAGCTTGGGGCTAGATAATGCTGTATGAATTGCCCAGCATTATTTATTTATTTATTTAAGATCGGTCAGTATGGGAGAGTCTGAAACTATAAGATCTATCTATCACCTACGAAGATCTCTTCGTAGGTGATGATTGAATGATTGAACCATGTCGTCGATTTTAGCAACAAGAAGAACTACATAATTTTTGTTACTAAGATTTTTTGAAATACCAACGTGAGCTCCTGCGCAAACATTACAAAATAACTTTTTACCAACATTTCATAAGCACGAAATTGCTCATAGAAATACTTTGTTTCAGAAAAGTTTGTAACTTTTAAAAAATAACTTGCTTACTATTTGTGGAGCCAACGTGAGTTCCTGCGTAAATTTCGAATACTCGTACAATGACGTTTTCAAAACTTTGTTTGCTACCAAACTTTAAAACTCTTACTCAGTATTTGTATTTCATTCAGGAGCAATCCGAGGACGGGGTGTCATCTAACAGTTCAACAGTTAGTTATAATGAACATAACACGACCTCTGTGTCTGACGCAGGAGGTTGCGGGTTCGATTCCCGCCTCGGGGCAAATGTGTGTACGATCTGCAGATGTGTATTTGTTTAGGGCGTTCTGGATGTTTTCTATGCATAATAAAAAATATCTATCTATGTTGTGTAGGTATTGTATTAAGTAAACTATATCAGTTATCTAGTATCCATAGCACAAGCTCTGCTTAGCTTGGGGCTAGCTGTGTGAATTGTCCAATATTATTATTGTACTTAAACAACACGGAGCCCTAAGTCACTGATAGCGCTAACAAAAGGAGGGAAAATAACTTTTGCCACGACTAGATCGGAAACAAACATTTTTGTCCGTTACAAGTAGGCTAAAAATTGCAAGCACCTGTATTATTCATGTACAAGTTTAGTGTAGGTAGCATTAGTAATTACTTTTAAAATAGGCACCATTTTGCATTATGCAGAGTGGCACATTTAGATCGGTCAGTATGGGAAAGTCTGAAACTTTAACCCCCGGTTTCTCGAACACTTATTATTTTGACAAATTGTTGACAAATTGTTGACAATTTGTCAGGCTGTACACGCACTGCTTTTATTACTCGCGTGGTTTTTTTTTTGCAGAATTCTGTAACTTAATGGAAGTTCACTAGCGGAAAAATATGAATGTTTGGAGCACTATAAAGTTGTAGGTAGCTAAAATAGCAAGGAATTTTATTCGTCGTACGTGTAAGTTCAGTTAAGCACGCATATATTCCGCGAGATTAAAATTCACGCTGTCAGATTCCGCAGTGCGTATATAACAAGCCGTTGACTATCCATTCAATGTGACAAGCGTTCGAGAAACCGGGGGTTTGCCTAAAAACGTCTCATTAATTATGCTGATGGCCTCTATATTAACTCTACAGTTGTCAGCATACAGGAAAAAATCAAACACTTCTGTAGAACGAATGTTTTTTATTTAGATATCACATGTAGGTACCTACCTGCTTACCTACTTAATACGTGCGCGGCTTTGGCGTCCTATCAATCGAATCGTCCAAATCAACCCATGGTCCACGTTTTTTTTAATATAGGTAGATGTTAAGACATGCGAGGATCGCTTCTTAGATAGAAGCCATGTCATCGATTTTAGTAAAAAGAAAAACTGCATTCATACATTTTAAGAAAACTTTTACTCAACTCGGGAATCGAACCTGGACGTTTTGAAATGTTACTGTGAAACATGATATCTAACACGAATAAAATGCATTGTTTTCATATCCTTTAATTTATTTTTCGAAATGACTACCATTTTGTTTTTTTTTTATATATGCTA
Organism: Eupithecia tripunctaria; assembly: GCA_955876795.1. Taxonomy (NCBI): domain Eukaryota; kingdom Metazoa; phylum Arthropoda; class Insecta; order Lepidoptera; family Geometridae; genus Eupithecia; species Eupithecia tripunctaria. The sequence continues at coordinate 7,731,062 of OY041602.1, read as the reverse complement.
TTAAAATATATTATATCTCTGCCCACAACCGATTTTGCTGATTCTTTCATTATGGTATAGAGAATGATCCTAAGGTGGTCCCAAAGAAATTTAATTTCTAATGGATTAGTAATTATACCGTAAAACTAGTACTAACAAGAAAACGATAAATTTTCCCAATCATTGGCTAATAATGTAACATATCAGGAAACGAAACGTAACTTACAACTCATAGGCCCTGGCAACACTGGCTGGTATTTTCCATTCATCTTAGGCAGCATTTAACAAGCCATACTATTCGCGAGTTGTCTCTCAACGTTGTCAACCAACATACAGCTGTCTCCGCCGCGAAATTAAAATTCCATTTTTAATGTACCTAAAGCTTTTTCTGTTTGGTGTTCGAATTAATGTACGGACGCAAAGGCTACTCAAATGTGAAATTTGGTATTGCAAAAAAAAAATATAATAAAAAAAAAACTTAAATATAAGCACGTGTATATTTTAAACAGGCCAAGTTTGTTTCGGACTTGTATTAGTGATGCATCTATATCTTTTAATTTTCTACAGACGCTGCAAGCGAAGCTGTCCTTCAGTTCCAAAGAGATCGTCGCGCTGAGTTGCGCCTGGTGTAAAGACGCTTACCACAACAAAGAAAACTGCTTCAACCTTTCGAGGATAGGAGAGGACTGCTCATTGGGTAAGCAAGTACTTAAATTATATCCAAATATGTATATATATATATATTATACCATGTATAGTTCCATGATAAGTGTGCCCAGCAGGGTCTATGGTGAAACTTAATTAAATAAAATGTAAATACATCTGTACTTTTATTGCATATAATAAATGATTGAGTATTGAGTATATATTTCACGTATCGTGCTTAACTGTGGTAATAACTTCTTTATTTTCTTAACCACATTATGCCTGTATTGTTTGTCCACCACTTATCTTCTACGTTCTTGTATAGAATTAGTGAAAACTTTAAATTGGCCTGTTTTTTGTGTTTAGCCGTGTTATAAATCGCTTATTATATATACCTAATCAAAGATCTGAATTAGGGTCAACCTTCAAAAATATGTTTATTGGATGAGAAGTAATTTCTAGTCTTATCTATATCTATCTAAACTGTTAGTTACTTAAATAAATATATTTGAGTGGGTTGGCTAAAACAATTCTAGATAGATAATAAGTTACTTGTGGCCTGGCTGGATGACTTTGTATCGCTTTTTCCTAACGTTTATAACGTAAAACGGGGTGTCTTTGAGAATTTCACCCCTTAGGTCAAAGTCGCCCCAAAACTATTCAAAAAATCATACTTCGCAAACGATAAGTCTTATTTTTTTTTGTTTTTGTTGCTTTTCGGAGTGTTTATCAATATTAGTTGAAAAAACAGGTGGTATCAAAGTATGCATTCAAATTCGATTACGTGGTTTTTTTTGTTACAAAATTACACATTTTCATTTCAAAATTAATCAATGTCACCCCGTTCTACGATATCACGTCCCTAAGAAATTTCGCTTTCGCTTCCATAATAAATTCGTCAAACGACGATAGTTTGCTGCACCCCGTGGCTTCGCCCGCGTGAAAATTTGTTTGTCCAATTGTTTTAACTTTTTCTTTCCTATGAACCTTCTCCTGATATAATAAACACAACAAAAAATAATTGAAAATCGTTCCAGCCGTTTACGCGTGCTGGCGTGACCAAGGAAAATAGGGATTATGTTTTATATTATATAGATAAGCTTTTCCGTCTTTTACCATTGTACATTGAATAAATAAGAAATTAAATGAAGATCGTCTCTTACGCTGATAGTCTACTATTCAGTGTGCCTAGAAGTAAACTAAAATACTGATGATAATGTTTGATTCATTCCTCCGTAATAAAAAGGTTTCCTGTCCTCGTAGCGTGCTACGGCTTAGCGATAATAAAGGTTTGAATTGTAAGAACGAAAAATATATATAATTTGATAAATGTTCTTTCATTTTGTATAAATGTATAATTTGTATGATTTTATCGCAGAAGGTTTTTTCGCGGAATTGTTACTAAATATTTTTCATTCTTATATTTACAATGGACAAAGTAACGCCTGAATCTATTATTTATCATAGATTAGAAGGTTTGAATTAATTATGAGCGAAACTTTTCACTTTCATAAATTATGGTCATAAATTAGCTTAAAATTTATAACTCGTAAGAACCTCAATAAAGCCTCCAGGGTTTCCTCAAAATAATAGTGATATGCAAGTTGTCTCATAATGGATCAAACGAAGCGGGATGTTTATGGGTCCAGACCAACCAAACCGTTAAGTTTTGTTTGATTTGTTATGCTAGTAGAAATTACATTTTAAAACAAATATAATGAGATGAAGGACCGTACTAGGTACATTTATATAATTCGGTATAAACATTTATTGAAGTTCAGTGGTATGAAATTATACAGGGTTACTGAACCTAGATCCTTGAGGGAGTTGTAATTTCCATCGTTACTGACTGATTTGAATATAAAGCACCATATGTACCCGAAACGTAACTGTTTTCTAGATATGGAAGTTTACAAAGTGTGTTTTTTTGTCTATTTTAAAATTTTTGTAATTCGTAAATCTCGTTTAAGTGTTTGTCTTTTTTGTGTAAGCGATAACTTGCTTCATTATGTTGAACACCAACGCAAGGTATATGACTTATCAACCAAACTGGATCGTAGTAGATGATTGATAGTTGTAAAAAACCTCAAGTGCAAGTGCAAGGATACCTTGTTTCTTGCCAAATAAACATACCTACGGCGCTGATTTATATTGGACTCAATGTAAGACAAGCGGCACCGAGGGGTATGATGCTTTATAAGATAAAGAAACTACCTACTAACAAAATATGGATTATGTTATATGAAATAAAAGAATTATTATTATTATTATTTATGGTCAAATGAGTCAGTAATTACGGAAACTACACAACCCTCTCTAGATCTTACTCTAGGTAGTACACTTTCACTGGTGTATGCGCCAATACTTAAAACAAATACTGCATTTTTTTTAATCGTATACCTACGGGTGAATGTTATCGCCGTGGCCGAAATTCGGTTAGAATCATGCCATCATTAGAACTTATTCGACAGGACTTAATGAGTGCACAATTACACGCCAATGATGGGGTCAATTATATTTCAAACCATGTTATACATAGATCCATACATACAGCCATATAAAAAAAATGTGTTCTGTTTTGTTATATTTTAGTTCATAAGCTTAACGCCATATTAAACCTACGATAAAATTAAATGCAAGGAATAGGCGAATAATTAGTATTAAAGAAAAAAATTAAATAGGTACCAGGAATAGGCGAATAATTAAGCTTACTGGTATTTATCAATTTGTAACTCTTTATATAAAAGCATCTGGTTTTCCATGTAATAAATAAATAAAGAATAAAAACAATTTTTAACTAGTATTTACAATTTTGAAAGTAGTGGTACAATTGTAGATTGTTGCGTAAGTTCAAAAAGAGAAGCGTCGTCGTGGGAATTAAGAGTGCGCGTGTGCCAATTGACAACTTTTGTTTCGTTGACAACACTGCTCTGTCATTGCAGTACAAATACAACAAAAAGTGTTCGTTCAAGGTTAGTTCACCGTATCGTCAAGACGACGCTTCTCTTTTTGAACAGACTCTAGCTCAACTAATCTATATCTATCTGTTTAAAAATATTATGTATCCAATCAGATCAAAACCTTTTTCTGAGCTTCCCCTGCTCATTATTTCCGTCCCTACGTCAATCCCGACGTTGCCACCCACTTAGTTTACGTGTTATTACAATGTTGCATAATTAATACGCTTTATGTAAATTAACTAAAGTAGGTACACTATTTAACATACAATCTATTTGCTGGATTTGCTACCAGCAAGTCATGAATAAAGCATAATATAATTTGTCCGCAGGTTTACAATCAAACATCATTGTCCCGCCGTCATGGATAGTCAAACTGCCTAAGAGAGGCAGTTTCAAATCTTCGCTGCGGAAATCCCCTAAGAAAAAGAACGCGTCAAAAAAGAAAGGAAAGGACTCGAAGAATGAACAGAAAACGTTTGTGATAAAGCCTATACCGACGAATGAAGTGAGCCCTGTAATAGTCTTTATTAACCCGAAGAGTGGAGGGAATCAAGGAGCAAAGTTACTGCAGAAGTTCCAATGGCTGCTGAATCCACGGCAGGTGTTCGACCTCACACAGGGCGGTCCAGGACCTGGGTAAATACGATCGCTTAAATGTTTAACTATCGTCCATATGACAATTAATAGATACACAGAAGTCAAGGCCAAGGCCGCACTACGAATGCTTATGTATTATTTATTTATTAGGACTAGACTAGAGAAAACAAAAAAATACAAGCTCAGGTCTAGGCGGTCGCACCATGCGCATATGACAGAATTATTAATCGTTTTATTATTTTTTTGAACAGAAATATTATTATATTCACAAATAGACATAGGCAAACTAACGAGAGGTACGTGGTAGGCGACTAGGTTAACGGGTTACACGATGATAGTGTGCTTTGCTACATCCAGGTGACTAGCTAATGTTAAACGCAGTGTGATATTCTGTCAGGTGTCGGTTTTCGGATTTTGAACTCATCACATTGCTTATCAGACTACACTATAAATCACGCTAAAGGCGCTTTTGCGCCGTTTATCACGCGTCTGTATTCTCAGATGGCAAAAGAATTCTGTTAACTGTGTCCATATGGCTATATTCCTAGGTTCCGTACCTGAAAACAAAACCATATTACTAGGCCTCCGCTGTCCGTCCGTCCGTCTGTGTGTTAGAGGGCCATAATATGTCATGAACCGTAAGAGGTAGACAGTTAAAATTTTCATGGATTTTTTTTGCCGACAACAAATAATACATTTAAACAAATCATGTTAAAAATCCCCTTGTAAATAATGGATTTGAAAGTTTTATTACAGTACGTAAATCAATTGATGTAGCAGCAACACCAACCCAGTGAAGTTTTAATGCATATCCTACCATTATCATAATTATGCTTTTACGTCACTTACTTCAAGAAATCTGTTACGATTTTGATTTTGTTCATTGTTCATGAATAGGGAGGCCATTGTTTTTACATATTTTAATTTTGTTTCTGTTCTTTAGTTTACTTATTTAGTAAGAAAGACAAGTTTGCAATGATTACTGATTTAAACATTCATCAAATAATAGCAATAGTTATTTTGACTTCGAATTTTTTTCTTGTCTTCAAGACAAGATTTATCGACATTATATTTTTTAAGAAGACAGAGACACAAAACTACACAGAAACAGTTCTGTATATATCTTAACTACCTACATACTTACCAAATTATTTGCTGTCCAAAATAAAATAATCTTATTAATTAGAAGAAACTAAATGAATTTAAATATGATAAGTAATTTTTAACAATATAATTTACAGATTGTTTCTGTAAAACAGCGTTTATTATATTCAGGTACCTGAATATAATAAACGCTGTTTTACAGACTTACAAAATAAAATAAAATTAATTTGACTCCACTAATCCTCTTGTTTCGTATGCACAAAACTTGCTCTGCGCAAACTGTCCACGTCAAAACAAGACAGAAAACTTTGAATGTTATCTTTGTAAGGTTCTAGATTTCAACGCTGCGAAATACTCCTACCTGTTCGAAGCCCGAACATGATTTTGTTTTTATTTGTTTTTGTCACCCAGTTATTGTCAATTTCAGTGAGTGTCTTAAAGCATTCCTCCCAATGCTAGAAAGACTTGCCACCTCTTAAATCGTCATTCGTTTGTATATGGTAACACCAAATCAATCCACTTTTTCTGATTGTAGACATTAAATATTGACCTATTGAATCAATTAAATCAATAACCCTCGACTGCGGGGCATCACATTGTAAAAACTCCCGACACAGGGTGCAACAGTGCATTTTCAAGATCAAAGCCATCGAAGATCATTGATATTAAATAGGTTTGCTATCTAAATTGGTTTTCCTAGAGAGACACAAAAGACAGAACAAATCTCATGATCTATTATCCTTGTCAGACCAATTAGCAGTTTAGTCAATTAAAACGTCGAGAAACTCAAATAGCCAAACTCCACGGTCATCTGTTTCCAAAGAACGTAAAAGAACTTTACGTCCATCTATCTTCTATATTTATAAAATATAACGTCAAGTGTGCGTCGGAATCACGAACCTAGGGTTTCGTATAATCGTAAGACCTTGTTTCGTGCCAAATATCATGATTCTAGATAACAAAAAGAAGTATAATGGTGTTTTACTTTGTGTATAAATATTTATTTTTTGTGTTTATACCACAATTCTATGGTGTTCAGATTTAATCCTTGAGGTGATATGCGACCTTTGCACCGTTTAAGATCCAATAGTAGTAGTGCTGTCAATACCAAAGATGTCAACTGTCATACTTTGTTATGAATGAGCAGCCATGAAATAAGAAGTTGAAGTTTATCTAGTGGAATTCTTTCAGTTAAAAAAAACCAATGTTTCTCTTGGTTTCTCGTTTATTTCGCCACAACTTACGAGTATTTAACTGAAAATGCCTGACAAAAAACTAAACAAGCCTTCGTTATCAAGATATCAACGACCCGATAAGTTTGACATCGAGCCTAATGTCGCGTAGAAAACTCTAAAGCAATTATTCAAGACGAAGCTACGGATGCAGTTGCTATTAAATCAACTCTCAGCAACTTACCGCCATATCGCGAGGTAGTTCACGGGACAATAAAATTAAACATGGTCAATGAGTACAAGGCTGAAGCTCTCGTTGATAAGATGTAAGATGGAAGTTCGGTCAGCTTTATTAACAGTAATGTTGCTCGCATAATGAAACTGCGCAAAAAACCCTGCAAGCAGACAGTACCGTAGAATGGGGTGGCTATGTGCCACATTTCAAGGTTATTCGGTGCTAGCAAAGCCAAAATAAGTTATTTTTTAGGAAAATAAAACAGATATTGCTCTTTATATATTTATTTACATGTTTTTTATCTCGCCACTAATAAATGAACCATACTTTGGACAAAAAATTAAAAAAAATGTGGCACAATCTCACCTGACCACTGGGGTGAGAATGTGCCACTTCACAATTCACTTCATATCTCTTTACATTAGTGAAAAGGCACGTTGACACCTATCTGTACGTCGAAAATGGTCCACCAGAGAACTTTAAAAAACAAAAACATTAATGTTGCCATCAAAAAATCACAAATAAGGACTATTTCTTCTGCGTACTCGTATCAGGCCCAAAATTTAGTTTGCCCTTTAGTGTCAACCTCCGCGACTGGGCTCTGCTGGAGGAAAATAAGTTAAAGTGCTAAATTCCTCATTAGATGTGCAGTAAATATTGAAAATATAGCATTATCATACAAACTGAATGACACCGATAGATTAAAGTAAATGTTTTGCAAAATGTATTAGAGATGAGGAAATGTTTTTAAAATCGATTTATCGAAGAAATAATCTCTATAAGTCGAAGTAAAAAAAGAAATCGACAATAATCTTGCCGATGACCCCCGTGGCACATTCTCACCTGCGTGGCACATAGCCACCCCATTCTACCGGTACTGCTGATGATAACAGAGACGATTATTTTGATACGGCCTCCGAAGATGATAACCTTCAATCTGAGAATAGCTCCACATCCAAACCTACATTGTAGTCTCCGTTGACCCAGAATCATAAAAAAAATTAAAAAATATATATATAAACGAGCAACGGAAAAAATCTATGACTGAGCAAGCATTTATAATACGGGCCATAGAATTGATAACTTACTTTCTCGTTAAACTAGATTAATTAGAATACCTATGTCCTATACATAACATCACATCACATCACACTAATATTATAAATGCGAAAGTTTGTATGGATGTATTGGATGGATGTTTGTTACCTCTTCACGCCAAAACTACTGAACGGATCTGGCTGAAATTTTGCCTACAGGTATTTCAAATACTGGAATAAAACATTGGCCACTTCTTATCCCGTAAATATGTTCCCGTGGGAAAAAAATCACCTTTAAACGTTTCCATAGGAACAACACGTGCGAAGCCGCGGGGCGCAGCTAGTATAGAAATAAATTAGAACTGGTCTTTGCAACTGAAGCTATTGAGCTAACAGCCAACTGTTGCAAACAATCTACAGGTAAGATAGGTATAAATTATAATAAATTCTTATAAAAATTGATCTTTGTTATCCCACTGCGATTTAATCGAGTGCCAATTAAAGGCGGTGACCGGTAGAGGCTATTGATATCTACTCTATGCCGAAAAAAATAAAAAACTCATTGCCTTGTTCAAAAACTTCTTTTGGCACGACGACTCTTTACTTTATTGCTACCAATGTTTTATTCTCTTTTAAAAGAAAAGAAGATTAAAAAACACGGATGTTTTTGTAAATTCGTTAAAATTGTATTTCAAATTTATATTTGAAATACAATTTTAACGAATTATACTACATTACGTAATACTACAATAAATATCTCTTTTACGCTCTAAAAACTACTTTTTGGTAGCACCTCAATATCATAATTATTGGAACAAGTATTTGAATGCACCGCAACCAAAAAGTGACATGGACCTATAATTTCTCACTGATCGAGGTGAAAAGTTGTATTTTTAACTCGAGAGCAAATGTTTTTTGTTTCGTGCCTTTTAAGTCTACGAGTTAGCTACGCTCGTGCTACGATGCTACGAAAGTGCTACGAACTTAATCTTTGACGATTTAATTTCGCAATGGCAGCGCGGAATATACAGAATGGTTTTATTGTTCAGGGCAGTGAGCGGTGGTACCTTTTCCGGTTAAGCTAACAGAATGGTCTTCAATGGCTTTCCACATTTCTTTTTAAAATTTTCATCACTTTTCTCAGTATTAAATAAAAGTACAATCATCAAAACATTATTCATTTGAGATAAAACTTTTATTGATGCCAAATGATCCAGTATGTTAAACTGATCAAAAACTTTGTAATTATAGACCGTAGAAGTCAGAAATCGCAAAAATCCATTTTATTTATTTAAATTTCGTAAAATAAAGTCAACACAATCGAAAGGTTAGTAACCATTTATTATTTATTTGTTGTCAAGTTCATACTTACGTTGTCAGTTTGTTGTTTTTAGTTTCACAAGGTCTTCGAAGCTGGGATGGTTTCCTACAAAACGTATGGGAAACATTTATTGCGATTTGCGGCATTTTAATATACCAACCGCTCCAGTCAGATCCGCTTAAAGTTTTTGATCTGTTTATGAAACAGGATCGATTAGAATCAAAAAAAGATTTTGTGTTAAATGTACAATATTTTTTTTTGTCAATCTTATGGGCTAAAAATGTTTTCTTAAAATTATGGATACTCTCCTAAAATCATTTTCCTGTAGTTACACTCGTTAAGGTACCCCTCACTTAACTCATATCAGTTGCCGTTTGTTTATCAATGTCTTTCAATTCTAGCGAGCTAAATTTTAAAAGGAGTTTTGCAGGGCTTTTGGTTTACAGAAAGAAAAACTCAAGGGAAAATAAATATGGTACGAAAGTCACGGGGTCATCAGTAAGAGAATAAAAATACATTATTTATAGTTAGTTTATTTATAACTACGAGACAAGATAAAATTGAGTATTATACGACATTAGTAGAACTACAGAATGGAATACAGATATATGTCTAGTTGTACCACTAATGGCTAAGTTCTTTCTATTTTGGTAAATCACGTGGGAAGGCGCTAGCATTTGCTTGCTTAACATAAACTCTAAACCAATATCGTTTTCAATAATTTGTGGCCACTCTTTGATTGACATAAGGTACGTATGGAAAAAAACCCACAAATATTAAAAAATACCTTCAAATTATATCCTATTTCTTTATATTCCCCGTGCGCTCAACAGATAAATTAATTACGTGGCGCCCCGGAAGTGGCCAATGAAATTATGTGTAGGTAAATACTACGACTACCGGAAGAATACTAAATTGCACCAGGCACTTGTGGCAGGTTTAAACGGTGCAGTAACATTCTCTTTGACTTCCTTTGATGGCGGAGATAACTCATTTTGGTCGACAAATTGGAAATGGGGATGTAATTATACTTAGAGCCTGCGACCGCCAGACCTACGTCAGTTTGTAAAGGCTGCGTAAGCTGTCCATGGTAGAAATAATTACTAATTATGAAGTCTAGGTCATAGTGGCTTTGGCTGATAAGGGCTAGCAAAATTTGGACCGAAAATTCTATATAGGTTATAGGTCTATTTTTCATATTTTGTTTGGGATACTTTAATAAATCAAGTACTAACACTGCCAGATTTCTTTTGTTCTCGGCTTGCCACCTCAAACTTGCAAAAAATTATGGTGAATTTAATTAATCGTATAAAATCTGAATTTAATATTATATAATCGAGAAACAACCAGGAGGTGTTTTCTAAATACGCGAGAAGGCAAGATACTTTGCGTGGCGGTTTTGCCATATCAGAGCATTTGAAACTCTACCGAAGAGCGAGGTGATAAATCTCAAATCCTTGATAGTATAAACTACATAATGATAATTTTTGATCATTTCTTTTTTTTTTAATCTTTATTTAAAGAGCTTAATCACATTTTGGGGATGGTATAAGAAAACAAGTACCTACTTCTATTGTGACACTTTGTATAGTCTCTTGTCCCTGCCTGCATTTTAACTTCATAAAAAGTAAGTGCACTTCCGTCATCGTACTAGTACTTACGTACCCAAAGGTGTTTCCTAGAATGCCAGACACTTTCCATAGTTCCCACACCCTGCCAGACAGACACTTGCCGTAGATGCGATGTTAAAGTATAAAGCTAATTTTTAGGGTTCCGTACTGAAAAGGTAAAACGGGACCATATTACTAAGACTCCGCTATCCGTCCGACTGTCCGTATGTCTGTTTGTCCGTCTGTCCGTCTGTCACCAGGCTGTATCTCATGAACCGTGACAATCGAATTTTGCCTCCGTGTCTGATGTATTTCTGTTGCTGCTATACCCACACATACTACATAACATTATAAATTGTACATTGTTACCCAAGGGTTGAAAGTAACTTATTTAGTCCCGTGTCGGGGTTTGAAACCTATAATAGTTCAATGGACTAAATAAGTTACATTCACCCAAAGTAAACACTCCAAAAGACTCCAAAATAAACGTTTTTCATTACAAATTGATGGAAAGTAAAAAAATAAGTAATATATAAAAAACTCATCATTATCTGATATAATACCAGACAGAAGAGTAAACAATCCACAGATAGCTCAAAACACGGTACGGTAACATTTTCACCAAGAGAGCGATTCTCGTATTATAGATGGGGTAAAGCCCCGCAGTTGGCTAGCCGCGCTTGAAGAGGACGCAGAAGCGATCGCCGTACATGACGTTACCACATATCACAAACTGATGTGGCCAAGAAGTCAAGTGCCCAATTACTAAACTTTAATGATTTAGCAGGTTACAAGTTTTATAAAATATACTCATTAACTTATCAAAATTTGAAGTCAGCTTATAGTTTTTAAACGAAACAGGTTAAATTATTCCTTTAACTAGCTGTGCCCGCGGCTTCGCACGCGTTTTTTCTATAGAAAAGTTTAAAGGTGATTTTTATCCTACGGGAACAGATTTACGGGATAAAAAGTAGCCTATGTTTTATTCCAGTATTAGAATTACCTGTATGCAAAATATCAGCCAGATCCGTTCAGTAGTTTTGGCGTGAAGAGGTAACAAACATCCATCCATACATCCATACAAACTTTCGCATTTATAATATTAGTGTGATGTGAAGTGTGATGTGATATTAGTGTGATAGTGTGAAGTGTCTCTCGTAAAAATAAAGACTTATAGGAAACTTTGCGATTTTTTCGTATCGTAGGTTAATAAGTTTTCATCATCATCATCAGCCTATCCTAGTCCACGGCTGGACATAGGCCTCCCCTAAATAAGTTTTATAAAACTTTAATTTTTCATCAAAAATATAAAAATATAAAATGTTATTGTACCTAAAAAATATTTTTTCGTGCTTATATTTGGAAGTTGATGTGAAATTTGTAGAAATCAACGGAAACTCTGTATTGGTGCGACTCAAAATAAACTTTAGGTATGGGTATACATAATTATATTATATCTTAGGTATCATCATCATCAGCCTATATTAGGTATACTATTAAGTTACTCTGTTTCTAAGTGCTGAGGTGACTAAATCGAAAAACTCCGAAATAAAGTTGGTAAACCACACAATACATGAGCGAAGCTGCAGGATATGTTAAACAGGTTGAATACAGCAGTCTGTTATTCCAGGTTGGATTTGTTCCGCAAGGTGAATAACCTGAGGATACTTGCGTGTGGCGGTGACGGCACGGTGGGCTGGGTACTGAGCGTGCTGGACAACATCGGCATAAGGCCGGCCGTCGGCGTGCTGCCACTAGGAACCGGAAATGACTTGGCAAGAGCTCTTGGATGGGGCGGGGTATGTTAAAATATAGATGATACATATTTATACATATTTTTATGGAGCTGAAAAGCGGACGCTTATAGTAGGGCTGGGCCAACAGTTAAAAGTGCAGCGAGCTATGGAAAGAGCTATGCTCGGAGTTTCTTTGAAGGATTCGTAACGAATACATCAAACAAAGATTCCATATCTTTGGTTCTTTGTTTGATGTATTCATGCAATAGTGTCCAGCATTTAAATTTAAAATAGTGTAGGACGCCCTCCGCCTAGGTGGGATGGCGATCAGAGAAAGACTGCAGGCGGATGCTGGATGCCTCAAGCTGAAAACAGGGCGCTATGGCGCTATGGCACTCATTAGGGGACACATTATGTCCAGTAGTGGACTAATATTGGTTGATGGTGATAATGATGATGACAGATTTCATGTATGTTTAAGCAGGTATATATTAAGTGACCGCCCTAGATGGTAGGGGGTTACTTAATTCTGACGTTGTCTGTATATTATGTAAGTAGGTATTTCTGTACTTTAAGTAGTGTTTGATAAATTATTTGTACTAAAGTTATTTACAACGGGATATTTACCATGATTTGAGTTTTGAGCTTTCCAATATTTCGGCACAGTTTCATGCGCCATGATCACGGAATAACTGAATGTCTAGAAGACTGTATGAAGGTTGTCACGTCCAGAATACAAGAAGACGGTATCCCTGCAGAGTATGCCGAGCTTTTGCATCATATTCTCGCCACAAACTTTTTTATATACAGAGGGCAATACTACACTTACGAAATGGAGACTGATCGGCGTTTAGCTTTTCTTGACGTGTTGGTACAGGTTGAAGATGATGGAAGCGTAGGCCATTCAGTCTATAGGAAGCCCACACATACAGACCGGTACCTCCATGCCGACTCACATCACCACCCTCGACAGCTTAACTCGGTGGTAACATCTCTAACGAATCGTGCTTACTATCTATGCGATGACATAAGCCTACAAGGTGAGCTGGCCCACGTCAGAAATGTCTTAAAAAAGAACGGCTATAAGGTTAGATCGCTGCCAGCTCGTTCCGGCACCAACCATAAACCACACAGGAGTACGGTGGAACGCAAACCAGCATTCTTGCCTTACATAAAAGGAGTGACGGATAAAGTTGCAAAAATCCTGCAGAAATCCTTCATAAAAACCATCTTCACGCCCTTGAAAAGGATCACACACTACCTGCGCACGCCTAGAGACACTTTCCCACTTGAGAAACCAGGAGTGTACAAGATTGACTGCAGCTGTGGTAGCTCCTACACAGGCCAAGCAAAGCGCACTATTGCCTGCAGAGTAACGGAGCACATAAGAGCGGTAAAGAATCGGGCAATTGAGAAGTCTGCCATAGCCGAGCATCTTCTGGAGTCTGGTTCAAACCACTGGATCGAATTACACAATCCACAAGTAATCTCAACAAAGCTACATTATATACCAAGATTGGTACAGGAGGCCATTGAGATTACCAAACACAGGAACTTCAACCGAGAAGAAGGTTTCCAACTATCCGGAACCTGGAACCTTGTTGTGAGAATGTGTAAAAAACGAAGAAGTGATGTACTAACCGAACCGCGTTGTGACACCGTCAGTGTCGTGTGTCGTGATCGAGTTGCGTTCGATAATGAAACCGGTGGTAGTGGTAACGTTCGTAGCAAAAAGACTGAAAAAGAGGGTAGATCGTTATATCTGCCCATAATAACTAACTCGCAAGACATTCAGTTATTCCGTGATCATGGCGCATGAAACTGTGCCGAAATATTGGAAAGCTCAAAACTCAAATCATGGTAAATATCCCGTTGTAAATAACTTTAGTATTATAATAACCATGATGAATTTAAAAGTTTTAAATTATTTGCATTATGTAATTTGCACATAAGCTACATAATAATGAACAAAGATCCCCATGTTAAATCCAACGATCTTATAAGCTTTACTAAACGGACGCTCAGTGCTCTACGTGTGCAGTATAACAAACTGATGTGGCCAAGAACAAAACAGGAGCTGGCTGTAGCTATTCCTGTCCCGAAACTGGACTCTCAAATACCTAATTACTAAACTTAGCCACAACAACCGTCCAGACGGAAATACTGGGACGCAAACTGGTGGAAAATAATAAACTTAAGGAATAAGGAAATAATCATCAAATATCCAACCAGACGGATGCAGCTGATCTTCAAAATGATCTAATAAACGCACTCAAATGGACAGACGCAAGATCAGAAGCAATTGTAGAATGCCATAACGCTCTACAAGATCTTTCACAAAACAGAGCAAAGTCAGCATAAAATGGACAGAGAGTCAATCCTGACCAGGCTACATAAATACAGATAGATTCGCAAAGGACGAGACTTAGTTCAACACAAGATATAGGTCTTTCAAACCCACCCACAGCGGATTATATACTTTTTACCTTCACAATACCTGTGACTATATCATAGGGCACGGCGCGCAGCTCGTATGTCTGTGTATTAAAGCTAGAAAATATAGTCGGAAGTTGCCTGGGAAGCGGGATGAAAGTTATACTTTTGTCCCTAACCCTTTCAATCCCTGTGGTCACAATTGTACACATTAAGGTTTTTCCCAAATAAAACAATGTTATGAGATTATTTTGTATTCTATAGCGGTTGTGATAGCTTGTACACATATAAACTATCGAAAAAAGTACTAGTAACGCCATATTTTATCGCAGTTAAAAAGTTATAATCGAGTTTGTATCAGTGGCTAGTGAACTTTAGAATAGTGCAGGTAAGCCGTAGTTTATTACTAAATTATTAGTTTTATGAATTGAAGTATTGAAATCATTTGTAACGTACTTCTACAGTGGTAGTGTTTTATTTCACTCGGAAAACTTGAAAAATATTTATGTACACGTTTGTACACATCAGGCCGAAATAAAAGTTTTTATGCGTGATTCAAAAGTTGTGTCTTCTAAAGCGTGTTATTTTTGATTTTACCAAGATAATTATTGTAACAAATTCAATTATTTGGTTCAATTATCGTGTTTTTGTTTATTTTTTACAGATTAAAATAAATAACTGCTTGCGAAATGGTTACACCCGAAGCACTGGCTTTATGCACATCATGGAAATTTATCAGATCTGGATTTATGTTCGGACGACGAATATCTGGATCCTCCTAATCAAAAACCACGATCTGTCCATGTGGGCGCAGATATCTAAACTGGCATCAACGAGAATTGGATGATGCAGAGGAACCAAATAGTCTCGCTGAATTTGACTTGAAGTGTGGAGCAATAACGACTCCAAACTTTGTTGGTTCTGAAGCTGCTTTGCTCGAAAAGGACAATACCCTTTCATCATCATCATCATAAGACTGTGTTAGTTAACTGCAGGACATAGGCCTCCCTTAGTAAGCGCCATAGCGTCCTGTCTTCAGCTAGCCGTATCCAGTATTTGCCTGCAGTATTTCGCAGGTTATCATCTCACCTTGACGGAGGGTACTACGTTTGTTAAGTCGTAGTCTCCACTCAATAACATGTTTACCCCAGCCATTATCAGTTCTTCGCGAGTAACGGCCAGTCCACTGCATCTTCAGCTTGCTAATTCTTAGAGCTACGTCGACAACTTTGGTTCTCTGTTGGATGTATTCGTTACGAATCCTATCCTTCAGAGAGACTCCGAGCATAGCTCTTTCCATAGCTAACTGGAAGTTCCTTGCCAAGAAGTATTTCCAAGGAGAGTGAGAAACCTTTGCCTAGAAACCAACCAAACACGCGATGCAGTTGGTTATTTTCCGGTACATTTGGGTAGTCTAACCGGTACCCGCTGTAAATTGGTGGGATGCAAGGCAAGGTCACGCATCAGGTGCATAACATGTAAGGTACGCCTAAGCAAAGACAGGAACTGCTTCCTAACTTTTCATACGTGTTTTACAAGTTTTACAGTAGGTTTCGTACTCACCTATGAGTACGAAACCTACTGTAAAACATACCTCATACTTACCTACTGATTACCATGTTCCTATTATTTTTTCAGTGTTTTTTCATAAGTTTAATGTGTCTAAAGAACAGTGCAATTCTGATGTTCATTTTAATTTTAGTAATTAATTCTATAAAAATAAACCAGTCTTTGTTTGAATAGGTAACCTTCTATTTTACGAGTTTTATAACAATGTAGGCCGGTTGTACTCATCTGTGTACATTAAGAAAATATATAATTTCCTGAAAACGACACATCTTAGATTTTTTTATTCAGTATTTTCTTAGATCAAATTACCCCCTTTACTACACAGATTTTATTACAACTGAATTTGAAAAAAAAAAACAGGTCTGTAAGGGACGAAAAGTAATGAAAAGAACAAACTAATGACAGTTGTCACCTCACGTTTCTCTTGAGCCATGCATTCTACCTTTCTACTCACTCAATTTCAACTTCTTGTGAGATGCCTTTTGCGTCTGGTTTGACGCAATTCCATTCAATTACAGCGTAATGTAAAATTGAAATAAAGTAGAGGTAAAATAACACAGATTTCGGTAAAATAAATATTTTGCAGAAATCTGTGTTATTTATTATTGTGTTGCAAAAAGACCGCATGGGGGGGTGGCCATTCTTTGGAGAAAAGGAATTTTTGACATTGTAAGCTTAGTAAAATGTAGTAGTGACCGTCTAGTGGCTGTGAAAGCAACGGTAAAGGGGCGTAGTATTATTGTATTCTCGGTCTATATGCCCACTGACTCATCTGACAACCTTCCTATATTTACTGAGGTTTTGAGTGAAGTAAGCGCGATCGTAGCTAGTGAGGATGTTGCTTGTATATTTATAGCAGGAGATTTTAATGCTCACCCACAAGAACCGTTTTATGACGAACTCATCAGCTTCTGCTCAGATCAGTTCTGGACTTGTGCGGATATAGAAAAATTAGGCCTACTGTCTAGTGTATATACGTACGTTAGTGAGGCTCACGGCTGCCGGCGATGGCTGGACCACTGTGTGGTATTTGCATCGGCTTGGCAAACAGTGACCAGGGTGAATGTATTGGAGGATGTTTTCGTGTCCGATCATCTGCCGCTGGTCATTGAGTGCAATATAAGCCTTGTAAGACCAAAATGCATGATCCGCGACCTACAACCCAACCAAGTAATTTGGGGAGAAAGAGACCAGAGTCAAATAACTAATTACCATGAACTATGTCATGAGGGGCTACGTAACATTGATTTTCCGCCTGAATTTATAGAGTGTGGTCGTGGATCATGCAGCTTGGAAGAGCATAAGCTGGTGCTCGATAAGCTGTACCATAGCATAATAAGTGTCTTATGTGAGGCAGCCACTAAGACGTGTGAGCGGCGCGTGCTAAACAAAGGTAGGCATCTCTGTGGATGGAATAAGCATGTCTCTGATGCTCATAGGGTGGCCAGGCTTAACTTCAAAAATTGGATTATGCATAATAGACCATCATCTGGTAAAATTTTTGAACATAATTAGGTCAAAATTATTCTATACGGTCTTCTTTCCTGTTTGGGTGTTCGGACGTGGAGGCGTCCGATCATACCCTAAATAGACTATAACAGATGATTTGATTTGAAAATTCTATTTCTTCCAACAGGGTTACGAAGACGAGCCAATATCTAAAATCCTGGCCAATATCGGTGAAAGCGACACGGTCCTACTCGATCGCTGGCAGCTCACAGTTGAACCGAACGCAGCTGTGACGGGGGAAGGCACCGCCAACTCCAAACCAGACCTGCCGTTGAACGTCGTCAATAACTACTTCTCCTTTGGAGTGGACGCTCATATCGCCCTCGAGTTCCACGAAGCTAGAGGTTAGTTAATTATAATAAAATTGTTTTATACAGGATGGGTACAGGTACATTAATCAACAGGATTTATTGGGCAACTGAGGGGTTGAGGCTTATAACAATATAATAATGAATGTCTGACTTATAATCACCTTCGTCATCGTTATGAACATCAGCCTTTGTTATCCACTGCTATATAGACTCCTATTTAATGAACGCCATGGTGCAGATCTGATAGAATACATTTACTTTTTTTTCGTTATTAAACTGTAGAAACTGGTACTCGCCCTGAGAAAAAAATCGGTATTGCTCACTGTTTTTGAGCAGCAAAGTGTAAAACAAGTGCACCCACCCGCAGCACTACCGTAAAATTGTTCTGAGGTGGCGTGGCTAGATTTTCTTGCAACCGAAGAGAAAAGGCGCTGCGCAAACGTAGACACTTTTTGATGCCGACATTGACACTTTACACCGAATACTTTTTGATAGTCAATGTGAAGTGGGAGCAACTGGACACACGTTTGCGTAGGGAGTGGATGACTTCATATGGTTATATACATACAATATAGAAATCCTCGGTAGCTTGTATCTGACACAAGACACAAAAGTTTCCACGTTTGCGCCCTGCCTAAGCAATGTCATTCTATTTCTATTAAATGAGAAACGTTTTCTTCGTTTTATATTTTACTTATTATATTCCTTTAGCAAAGCGCTTCAAGGAGTGCAACAAAGCTTGTAAAAAGATAATGGCATTATTGAAACGTCTATGTACTCTACAATATGAATGAGTCTTTTGTTGAACGTAATGAAGTTATACACATTTTATGAAAACAACTAGTTTGAATAGCTATAACTATTACGACTATGACAACCGTTTGACAGTTCATACCACTGGAAGTTGCTCATAGCCGTTCAGCCGCTAGATAATTCATTTTGTTTTAAAAAACTATAAACTGACTTCAAGTTTGATAGGTTTTTCATGAATTTTCATGAATCCCACTGTCAGAACTGAACAAAATAAAATGAGACCACACGAGAAGCACCAACTTTTAAATAAAAAAATCATGAAAATCGGACCAAAGTCAGCCAAAAGTTGTGAATGTGAGAGAACAAACATTAAAAAAAAATTCAGTCGAATTGAGAACCTCCACCTTTTTTTGAGTGTTTAATAAGAGCTGACAATCTTTAAACAGCTGAACTGATTTTCATGAGACATACATAGCTCTCATTATATATATCGAGGGTTTACTGCGAAAACCAGTTAGATGCAATGACATGAGTTTTGAGATATTTGATTTCTAAAGTTTGAGTCCATGTCACTTGCTAATTCATCAATAGATTTGGTATTGTATTATATAAAAGAAACAATACATCTAATATGATCATGTTTTGTATAGTTTCTGGAAAAACTATTAGCCGGATTTCCTTAAATTAGGAAAATAGTGAGCAAGGTCGTGCAGTTACCATGTTTTACCTGTTAACATGTAAAATGCCGTTTTAGTGCAAACTATTAGTTTTTGATACGATTTATTAAATAAACCATATAGTTTATGACAAATAACTACATTTTACATTATATTGAGATCCTAAATGATTAAATTAATTGATTTATTCATCGACAAAAAAAATCTAGCAGGTTTTGCCTGTTACTGTTTTAAATTTTATGAAGCGGTGGTACCAAAAATGAAAAACATTTAAATGCAAAATTATGTTTAATTGTCACTTTTAATCACATTTTAATCAGAGGTCTACTCGGAAACCGATTAACGAAGTACCTGATTCGTTTTCATTCAAAACTTACTTTGATGTCTACTACATAAAATAGCATTTGCACGGAAACGAATCAGATAGGACCTACTCGTACTTCAATTTTCGTTTCTAACGTACGTAGTAGTGCGTACTTTGATGGTTATTCGTTATCCCCAATTGTAGTATCATCACGAATTTCTGGCTCTGGTAACCCATCTTTTGGAAGTTCCTAAACCAGCCGTGAAGCTCTTCTGGTAATATGCCTTTGGTATATAAACTTACGAGGTCTTGTTTCTTAGCTTCACTTCCAGGTGATCTGGGTAAAAGTGGTGTAGTTGGCTCGGAAACTGATGGTTAACTGGAGGCCAAGAGGAGGATCCAGTAAGGCTGGGCAGCGTTTGTAAAACTACGTCGGAGTCTTTTCGTCATCTATACCGCAATGCTTGTAAACTAAAGCTTTGAATCAGTGCGTCCTACCCGTCATGACCTACGGAGCTGAGACGTGGACACTCACGATAGGGCTGGTCCGCCAGTTTCGAGTCGCTCAGCGAGCTATGGAAAGAGCTGTGCTCGGAGTCTCTCTGAAGGATAGGATTCGTAACAAATACATCCGACAGAGAACCAAAGTTATCGACATTGCTCAATGAATTAGCAAGCTGAAGAGGCAATGAGCCGGCAATATCACGCGAAGAACCGACAACCGCTGGGGTAAACGTGTTCTTGAGTGGAGACGCTGCGTGTGTAGTGTAGGACGCCTTCCGGTCTGCCAAAAACTGCAGGCAGATGCTGGATGCGTCAAGCTGAAGACAGGGCGCTATAGCGCCCGGGGAGGCCTTTGTCCAGCAGTGAAATTATATAGGCAGATTATGATGATGATCTTTTGAATGGCCCAGAGGAGCAAGGCAGCAACAAGCTGATTGTAGTTTTGACTGTGGTCAAGCTAAGTAAGCTTCGTTTTCATTTTTATTTTCTGTGGAAATTTGTGCACACTTAGTACACAGTAGTCAGTAAGCATTGATCTTTACTTGGTACTAAAAAGCTCAGATTATATTCGCGCACAAATGTTCCCCGGTAGGTTTTCTCAGACGCTGGTTTAGAACAATTTTTCAAACATTTACCTTTGTACAATGAATTCATTTTTCAAACCTTATGACGATGATCTACTTTCGCTGTGTATCTTTTCTACAGCTCATCGTACAGTCTTTTGTGCAATGAGATTCCAAAGAAGAAAACAATTTGATGTGTTTTCTTTCTCTTTGAATAATTTCTGGTTTAGTTTTATTCACAGGTTCGTGTCCTCTTCTGTGGTCAGTTCCGTCAAATAAGTTCACTTCATTACGTTTTTTAATTGCATCAGTACGTAAGACGAAACACAACGTTTTGTGCGTGTCGTTTACAAAAAAAACTGACATAAGCAAAGGTACTCGCTTTTTTCATCTTGTTTAGAAAAAAAAACGTTTATTTGAAAATTGATTTTGGGCTGGTCGGTTACGTACAAACAGGACTCGTTTTGGTGTTTGAATAGCGGCCGAAATAAAAAATCTTAATGTGAAATCTAAATTCCAAAAAAATCTGCAAAAGCGATGTGTCAATTTATGTCCTCAGACACATTTTCTGCCTACTGAATAAAACTAAAAATGTCTCTTAAATTGACACGTGGAGCAATCTATAGCTTTAGTAAACTTATCTGATCTGACTTTCGCTCTTGTTTTATAAGGCAAACCATCTGCTCGTCTTTTTTATCCATATTACAAGTCGAATTGTTTGGAACAAGATTTTACCACCTTTTTAATGGTTAAATTAGCAACCAACTCCTTTTAATAAGCTCACTCAAAATGTTTATTCACTATTTCAGTCATATTTTAATGTTCAACATTTTGAATTAATTTCCTTTACTTGCATTACATAAATTGAGGATAAATTGAACAAATTATGTTGCGCAAACTAACAAGAGTCGTTTAGTCGGTTTTGCATGTTAACAGTTAGTAAAAAATATAATATTATGTTCAAGTATATACGATTATTGCAACAAATACTGTTTTCACAGTACTTTTCCTATGGCGTTATTGTTAAAGTACAGTCCAGTAATTCCGTATAAATGCTTTTGATTCATTTTTCACGAATACTCTTTTGAGCATTGATATAATAAAAGTGTTTATCCATTTTTAGCAATAGAGTATTAGTCCATTTGCTTCATTTAGTCGGTTTCGCCATTAAATAACTTCTATTTGGCTTGTCGTATCATTAAATGGGTTTTACCAGTCGAAAGAGCGCGCAAAATTATGTACCACTGTGTCATTAACTCATTTTTCGAAAAATTGTCACTTAGTCGGTTTTCGCAGTAAACCCTCGATATGTACTTAACACTCGATCACGTCAGCTTTCAAATCAATCGCATCAAAATTGGTCCATTCGTTTAAAGGCTATATTACACCGAGGCAACACTGTGCGGCATTGCGGCATGCCACAATGCCGCATGCTATAAACTCAAAAATGTCGCACATTGTGGCAAGAACCGTGCGGCATGGCAACACCTTGCGTCACGTGGCAGACTGTCGCAACTTGTATCCGGGCACAATGGATTCCATGCGACATTTTTCGTGCGTCAAAACAGTTTTTAGGTTAAGTTTTTAAATAAGGCACCATCGTCTGCCTTAGTTTTTGTTAGTAAACTAGTCCGTGGGCCATTCTGAAGTAATCTTCTTTTCCACCAACGTTTCTTCTTCCGTTGTTTAGCTGCATGGCTTAGTAGTACTAAATAAGCTGCTGCTAAAGTTACTTGATCAGCCATATTCTATGGTGTATGTATCTCCACGATCAAACAAGTAGTTAGACCAGTAACACTCCTTACGATGCTTTGGAAATTATCCAGGCACGATGTTGCCTCGGTGTAAAATAGGCTGCCGTATGCCACATATGCCGCAAATGCTTTCTATTTGTAGCATGCCACAAGGTGCCGCATGCAACAATGTGTAGCATGTGACACTGTCGCACGTTGTTGACTCGGCGTAAACGAGCCTTTATAACACCTCCTTCCTTTTTCGATCGGGGGTTAAAAACGAGTTAATAACGTAAAAGTGACTCATTTAGTCAGTAGCTCAGTTAAAATTACTGTTTGTGTATGGATCTGATTTGTAGTAATAAGACTTATTACACACATATTAGACCTACCTTTGTACACATCAAATCCAAATGCTTAAGGATAAGCCGTCCATATAATAAATAATAGGTATCAAAAATGTCAATCTTTATCGACAAAGAACACAGTCGAGGCACATCACTAACTCACGACTACGAGCAGTGGCCTTACCACGCGGTTGAACCATTGATTAACTAAAAAGGGAAGATAAGTTAGGTTTTCCCAGCGTTTACTCAAAAATAGGCATGTGTTACAACTACTAACACGCAAACTCATACGCTAATAGTTATATTTCCAGTCCTGTGCAATACAAAGAAGAAAAAAGACGGAAAGACGTATCTAAGACCGAAGTGAGACCGAGACAACAACATTTCACGCGAATCACGAACGCCCGTGCCGCCGGCCCGACGACGGTGACTAAGATGGGAGCACACAATTTTACGCAATATGAGGTTGCCATTTTTGAGAAACTAGTACCTCATCTTCCCTTTTTAATTAATCAATGGATTGAACGTATTCTGTTTGCATCAATATGTTAACCATTCAATCAAACATCAAATTAAATCTAAAAGAAAATAAATACAATCTCAGAAATAAATTATAACTATAAGTAGTTAATGCACGTACTAACTATGGTTAAATAAAAAAACAATATTATAAGAGAGAGCTACACTTTTTTAACAATTTGCCACACTACATAAAAGAATGTGTTAGTTTGAATGTTTTTAAAAATAACCTTAAATTACATGTACATACTCTGTAACAACCAGTCTAATATTTAGTAAAGCCATATAAGCATACCTATCTCATAATCAGTGATCGGAGTAGGTAGAGCTATTTTATGTACTTGCCATATTATTGAATAATTTGGATATTCCCCGAGTCCGGGATTTGTTTTTTAAGTAGAAAAATGCATATTCTGGGATTTGTTTTTTAAGTAGAAAAATGCATATTCCGGAATTTGTTATTTAAGTAGAAAAATAGTAAAAAAGCTACTTACGCCCCTTAGGGAGTAATTAAAGCATACACTTCCTATGAGTAAAAGGACGGGTTGAAGGATAGTATAATAAATAGATAGAAACTTCATTCATTAAAACACATTTATTTTTTTATGTAACAATTTCTTATATTTATATTATGATTGTTGATTCTTGAATCAACAATCATTCAACATTTTCATTCTGAAGTTGTACAAGAATATACTCGTACCATACAAATTATTTGTTGCTCAAAAATCGAAACATGATTGAAAAGAACAAACTATTTTGTATTTACAATAAAATCTTAATTTAAATAACCTATACGTTTAAAAAATAATTTACTTATTTCAACAATAATTTAGTTAAATTCAATGGTCTATTTCTTGCTCTGGGGCGTCTTCAGCTTCACTAGAAGACTGAGTATGACCTGAGTTAAAATAAACTACCATATTTTTTTTCTAAATTTTCTATTTTTAATCTATTTCTTTTTACATGTAACACCCATTGATATGTTGAAAAGGAGCGTTCGACATCTGTGGATGGTTATGGAGCAAAACTTCGTCGCTGACTTCATTTTCCGATAGTTTTTGCTCATATTCTCTGAGTATATTAATGTCAGGATGTCTATCCAAAACTTTTCAATTTTAATTTTTATCCTATCAGAATTACATTCATTTAAAGCAGCTCTGACTTGATCAAAAGCGAAAAATGAGTCGCTTAATGCTAATTTTTGTTTCTGCAACTCTTTTAATGAAAATAAAATAATCGTATAATGATTTTCTATTAATTCATGCCGTAGATTTTTTGCATTTCGTATTGCCATTGATTCAGAGCTGTTTAAACGAGAAACAACATTTATTATTTCTTCATAATATTTTGCATAATACGAAGCAGCTTCAAGCCAAGTGCCCCATCTAGTTATTACTGGTTTTGGAGGAAGAGGTAAGTTTGGATACATATCTTTCAATATTTTTATTCTGCGGGGGGCTTTTAAAATATTTTTTTACATTTGACATTAATATATCTACATCATGGTACTCTAACCGTATTTGTTCTGATACGCGATGAAGTGCATGTGCCAAACAGGTGACATGTTTTAATTGAGGTAAAACGTAGCAAGTCCCTGAAACTTCTCACTTTTGCTTCTACCATCTCGGTGTGAGTTGGGTGTGCAGCTGGGTTGGGTTGGAATTGTTTCTCTAAGTGGTCGGCAAAGATTTCCGCCCGGTCTTCTGTTCTGTACCTTAGCGTTCCATCACTATGAATGAGAGGGTGTATAGGGGATAGGGCGTTGCTCAGTTGCCAACATATTCTGTGGAGGGACTGGCAGTCTTCGGAGGCTTCCAGGATCCTCTGTTCCTATTTGTGCGAGTTGTTGCTGTTGATCTCCGCCTTCACCTCCTCGCAGATTGCGTTCAGACGGGTCTTTAGAGCTGGGTCTCTGGTGCGCTGGCATAGTTGTCTCAGTCGCCGTTTGCCCGACAGGAGTTTGGCTATGGCAGGAGTTTGGCCGTACCGCCTGGTGGTTCCGTTGTCTTCCGGGCCGAATCCATCGCCTTCTGCATGCACTCTTGCAGTTCTAGGGTCAGGAGTTCGACCTCTTCTTGGCTCGAGACTGGACGGGTGGGTGTTTGGCTCTCCATGTACGCAGCCCAGTTCACTCTGTTGATTTTTGGGGCTGGAGGGAGTGTTGTTTGCCGGTTTTCCAGGACCATGAGTATAGGTTGGTGATCCGACTGTACCTCATCTGCTAGCACCTCTAGCTGTGGGGCGGAGATCAGTCCTGAGTGGACGGCCAGGTCGATCGTGATCGTGGGTATCCGCTTATCGAAGGAGGTCCGTTTCTGCCGAGCGCGCGCCTTAAATACGCGCGCAGCGGTCCGCAGATAATCAGTCGCGCGCTTTGCAGGTAGGTGTCAAAGTCAAAGTCAAAGTCAAATCGTTTATTTCTTTAGACTTACAAAATAAGTACTTAGACAAGTCAAATTTTTACTATATAAACAGCTTGATAAATAGTTATTACTATCAACAAGAAATAAGGTGCAATTGACTTTAATTCACTTAAATTTTTTGTCCACTAGCGGAAGAAGTGAAAAAGAAACCACTAGCAAGTCCATCGCTTATCAACTAATACAATCTTAGGATAACTAAGTCTAACTGGTCTTACATACTATTGTCTGTATGGAACTGGAACTGGTGCCGCCCACTTCGGGCAGGGCGAAGCGGGTATCGCGACGTCGTCGTTCGACCGGTGCAGGCGCTTTAGTAATCGGTTATTACGCTATTATTGACCTAAAAATTGTTTGCATTCTTTTACAATAAGTGCTAAAGTAACGTATCCTTACCTTACGTTTTTTTGGCATAGAGAAAGATCAGGAAAGCGCGCGAAACAAGGTCCCATAAGAAGTAACGGTACTGTACGCTAATTTGGCACGAAACAAACTTAGGCTACATGATCAAACTTGGGTTGTTGTGGGGATAAGCTGGCTGGGTAGCCCGCTGGTTCTTGCCTTCCTGTCGGCCTTCGAGGTTTCTTCAGAGAAAGACCGTTCCTTTTTGACTGTTTATTATTCACCAGTTAAGTTACAATCTTACAATCAATCTTTAACTACACCCTACGACTGCTGTCTGTCTGACACTGCACACCTTATCTTTAAAACAATGCTATATATACTACTATTAACAGAGTAACATCGTCGTTTCTCACGACCTAACGGATAGCAACGCATAACGGTTTACAACTAAATATTTCGGTACAAAGGGTGGCCGCCTATTCCCGCGCGTTTATTGCCTACCCTGCATTATTTGCCAAATGCAACGTTCTTTGTTAATCTATAAACAATGCCTGTTTTCTCTTTGCTATCTTTAAACATCGTAAACAGTTAGGCAATTCTACAGTTATGGGAATATAGCAACAATATACACCAAGTCATCGCGTAAACATTACCTACTTAAATCGAAGCTTACATGTTATCCCTAAATCTATCTTAATGTCTAGTACGCGTTGTCAACATGGGTAGGTACTTAAAACGTATGATGTGATACGTTATTTGAGCGATTACGTTCAGTCATCTTTGGTGTCTTAATCGTAAGTATATCGAGATCCGATTGTGGTGCTCGTAGTGTTTTTAACAAAATAAAGTCAAAATTATTGTAAGCAGATAAACTTCATTTAGGCAGTAAACTGATTATATTTATTTTGGATATGTTATTATTGTACTAAGCAATCTACACAGAATAAAATTCCAGTTTTTTGGCTCATAAAAATATGACGGTTTTAAAAGCGAATAGCAAAAAAAAAATTTTTTCGTTTTATTCCCTTACGCTACTGTTGTTCATAAGTCACGATTTACTAAATCTAGTAGCTAACTCAGCAGTAGGTATTGCTGTGTCGTCGTATTGTTATATTAAGATAAATGCAACGACCGCATAAATATAAGTAGGCTAACGTTAAAATTTACAAGTTTTGTCGTTAACTTGGCTCGTTTGGTGATTACGTTATATTGTTTATAAACTAAGCGGCTAGTTATTATATAATATTTTTTTTATAAACACTATGATCATCAACATGTTCAATGGTTTGAACACAGGTAATTTGTGCACTAATACAAATGTATAGAAATATATATATTAAAATAACTATACTTAACTATATATATAATATAGGTAGGTACTATGGTATATGGTAATATAAAAATATTCTAGGTGGCAATAATAGCCACCCACCGTTTGTACATATCGGACAAAGTCAGACGATCTGCCATACTCCTAATAATTGAGTTTTTACACTCTGGACATAAACGTGGCTATTTTCTTCCTCTGGATGGCATGGAAAAAGAGTCAATACGGGCTTCCGTGTACATTTCTGACGCGCTGCAGTAGCGCTTCAGTCCCATGAGGTGCCTGAAAACGTTATTGTACGTGACTCTAATACTATCGTGCGATATCTTGGTAAACTCTGTCCAAAGTTGACACGTGTAGAAAGACTGACAACATGATTTGAAAAGGGAGATTTTTACGTCCGGCGAGCTGGATATTTAAAGCTTTCTACTATTTTAATAGGTCGCCCTCCAATGCAGACCTCTGGAACGTTTTCCGGCTCTTACCTGATCTACATAAATATAACCATTCTCGTCTTTTTGGCATTGTTGATTAAATCGTGGTTCTTTGCATATTTCTCACAGATCGTGAGTAACTTTGTCAAACCTTTGATTGAAAGGCTGAGCAGAACCATATCATCGGCATAGCTCAGATTGTTGACATACCTGCCATCCAATCTGAGCCCCACCGGGGTATTGCTCAGCTCCTCAATCAAGCTATTAACGTACAAGTTACGGGTGGCAAAAGTGGCCGTCGTTTCAATGGGTTAAACAGGTCTGGAGAAGACAGCCCTCCTTGTCTTACACCGAAACTAAGCTGGTAGTTGTCCGATAACTCAGCGCCCCACCTGACGCTGTTGGTCTGATTTTGGTACCAGAATTCAAGAAGACCAACAACGTCAGCCGGGACCTCCGAGCCATCTCGCAGCTTGCCCCAAACACGGTTATGGTTCAAAGTGTCAAAGGCTCGGCTGAGGTCGAGGAATACAGCGTACACGGACGTTCCTCGCGTATGTAGTAACGTACTACTTGTTTCATGGAAAAGATAGCCATGTCTGTTGAAACTTGCGGACGAAATCCGAACTGACCATCATTGTAGGGCAGGACGCTAAGGTGTGACTGTATAATTCGATCGAGTACCTTGGCTACTATGGTAGCCAAGGAGATGGATCTGTAGTTGGCTACGCTCGAGATATCACCAGTTATATTTTTAGCTATAGGAACTACAATGGTACGGATAAGCTCCTGGGGAAGGTAACAGTTCCTCATGCAGAAAGACGAAAAACACGCCAGCACCACACAGATATGTTGGCTCTCATGCATTAAGTGCACTATGCTTTATCCATCATGTCGTGGAGACCTGCCACGGTTCATCTTTCTCAAAATTACCCCTATTTGTTTCGGTGAAATTACGGCGGAATATGTTTTGATTAGCAGGTTCTTACTAATTATTTGGGTCGTGCTCCTGTGAATGCGAAATCCTATGCCTATCCTTTTCTCAAAAATTGCGCGTATTGCTCCCTCCATAACTGAATTTACCATTTTCCGGTTTTTTAAAGGTAGTAAAACATTCAGCAAAGCTCCAGCAAACCTACACTTTTGTGCCACCTACAATTTTTCACAAGACAAAAATCTAAATATTGGTTAAAATTTTGTGCATTACCTACCGTCCTTCTGTCTGACTGTAGCCTTTTACCTCTGAAACGAATATAGTGAAACTAAATCTGAAGTGCACCAAAGTGCTGTTGGATTGGATAGATGTTGGAATATACTCTTCAAAATACCGAGTGGCGGCTTTTAAGGCGCATTGCCGAGCCAATATGACACCTATTTTACCATTATATTGCGAAAATAGAGATTGATTTCCAAAAAGCACAAATTCGTATCTCTGCCAAACGTTTACAAATAGAAAATATGACAGAGGCATTAACAAATAACTTATAATAGATACCAGAAACTGTATGATGGATTTTTAAACTTCCTGTGTTTAACGTAATAATAAGATAAAATAGTTGGGGGCGCCACTTTCACCGGTGTATGGGCTTTAATTCCAAACTAAACGGACGGGCGTGAGCGGCGAACGGCCCCGACTTAGGTCTAATAATTAGGGTCAAAGAGATTGTATTGTAATGTTTATTAGAGAAGGCTTTGGCAGGTACGCCCAGATTAGATATTCCCCCGCTTTAAAAATAACAAAAAAGATCCAAAACTCCCGGAAAGGTATCAGATTAAGCACCAAAAAGTTTTACCGCTGTCTTGAGGTACTTCATTATTTACTGTTCGTTTATTTGTTGATACGTTATTTTCATTTTGTCGTCAAGAGAATAGCTCTTTATTAATCGTCTTGGGCCTCGGGGGTAATCCCAGTAAATGTGGTAGGTACGCGGAAGAGAGTCTGACGAGATTCATAATCTAGGTTTTCCTTGTGGCTTGTTTGTATTTGTTTCTTCATTAATAATGCATTTGCATTATTAATGAATACTGGCTCGCTGAGCAGAGTTTTTAGATCCAGAGTATGGACTTAGATCAATTATAAACAAAAAAAATATTTGATATTAAAATATTATTGAAGAACAAATGGATCAACCAGTGCTATGGTAAACTTTCAACACTTGCGGGCATTTATAATGGTTTTATATATTTGACAATTCTATTTCTATTATAAAGTAAGGATGGACGCGGAGGCGAGTGAAAACACTGAAGTCTAGATGATAACTCTTCTTTATTAGGATACTTTAATACAGATTAGGTACATTACATACATAGTTAGTACCTACTACATATACTACATCTAATTACATTTTCTTAAGCAAAATGAATACACAGAATGATTACATAAATAATATTATTAAGAATTATACATTTGATTTGATTAAATATTATAATGTTAATTTATAATACTCTAACTAATGTAATATCTTAAATTACTATAAGTACATTGTTTTATAAAAATAATTAAAATCAAGAATCAGGCGGTTTATAATGCTTAGTCCTTTTTCTTGTGTACTAAATACATTTTATTATCTTTCAAAATTTCAACATTTGGTGAACAATCTCTTATAACTGAATATGGACCTGAGTAAATGCTTTTGAATTTATTTCCTGTCTCATTTCTTATTAAAATTAAATCATAGAAAATGTATGGGAATTGTTTTTTTTAATTATTGCCAAACCTTACGATTTGATTTGGTATGTTACTTTGGGAAAAGTGTTCCTGGTTGGAAATAGAGTCGATTAAGACCAACTTGTCTTTTTTGACAATTGTCATTTTTTTGGCGAACCGTACATTTTTTCAAAAAACTAACTGCCTTCTTATCTGCCGGCAATATCTTTTTCTTCAAAATAAAACCGAAAGTTCTTAAGAACAAAACCTTCTAACTACAAAAGAAACGGTAGCTACCCTGAAGGGGCCAAGAATTTGCCCCACCCTGTATAGGTATAATTATCTGCCGGTTTCTCGAACGCTTATTATTTTGACAAATTGTTGACAATTTTTCAGGCTGTACACGCCAGTGTACACGCGCTGCTTTTATTACTCGCGTGGTTTTTATTGCAGAATTCTGTAAAATTGCTTACTTTTTCTATAAAAATATTAATATTTTTATTTTTTATACATATATTTCTTTTAGTTCACACTTTTCGCAAAATCTTTCCAAATCTCTCACAAATTCGCCTGGCGATAGTTGCGATTGAGATGCTGGATTGATAAAAATGGTACTTTCACATGGTACATTACACAATACTTTACTTTCATACTTTATCTCATTTAAATTACGATGTCGTTTTGATTCGTGCGCGCTTATAAAACGTAATTCAATAAATTGTTTAGGCTTACGAATAATTTCTACAACTTTCGGGTGATCAAGCCAATCGTCGTGAGAAATTACAACATCTTGCTGTTGTTATGCCTGTTGTTGTTGTTCTTTTGCTTTCTGTCTTCTCCTACATTCATGATGCATTCATTAATTTCCTTCCTCAACTCCTCTGACGTAATACGCAAGCGTGACATCGCGTCGGCTGCTGAATTATTTTTTCCTTTTACATACTCCACAGTAAAATCATATTCCTCTAGAATAAATCTAAATTTCATTAATCTACTTGAAGGATCTGGCATACTAAATAATGCTAAAAGTGGTTTATGGTCGGATTGAACTTTGAACCTTCGTCCATATAGATACGGACTAAAATGTTTTACTGACCACACAATAGCTAACGACTCTTTCTTTATGATTGGATATCTTTTCTCTGCTTTATTTAAACTTCTACTGGAAAATGCTACTGGCTTATCATCACCACACAATACTGAACCAATAGCAAATCCGGAAGCATCTGTTTGAAATTCGTTATTCTCAGAAAAATTAGTATAGGATGAGAAATAACACATTGTTTGAGTAACTCGAATGATTTTTGACAATCTTTGTTAAAATTAAACATTATATTTTTTCTAGCTAAATTATTTAATGGATTGCCTTTTCTTCAAAGTTTGAAAGAAACTTTCTATTGAAATTTACAAAACCAACAAATCGTTTTACTTCATCTGAATTTGTAGGGATTGGGTAATTTTTTACAACATTTATTTTATTTGGATCAGGTATTACTCCTTCGGACGTAACTACATGCCCTAAGAAAAATAATTCCTTTTTCAAAAAATTGCATTTATTAGGATTTAATTAAAATTAACTTTCTTTAACCTTTCAAAAATATCTTGCAATTTTTTTTTATATGAGACGGTAAATCACGGCTGAAACAAACCACATCATCTTGGTAAACCAAACATTTTTCATACGTTAAACCTGTGATAGCCATTGTCATCATACGCGAGAAACTTAACTTACATAAAAATATAAAATACAACACGTAGGTACAGTACAGGCTCACGTAAAACTGTTAAGCAAGTAGGTATACCGTGTGGTACTTAGAATTTGCACCATCCCAACTCTACCCACGGGTGTCGACTAAGGGATATCGACCGGGGCCGGGGCCGGGCTGCAGCGCCTCTTGCAGAACAATTCTATTACTAAGCTGCGATCCCCAACCCGCATGCCCAGCCTGGCGATTATGGATGAGCACACTGGCACGGATAAATACTGTGCTCACCCATAATCGGCAGTAATTAAATGTGCCGGGTAAATATTGTGCTTAGGCGTACTATCTGTGGGCCTACTTTCGTGTACCTAGGCATAGGCTTACGCCTATGTAGGTACACGACCTGTAGGTACAGACAAGAGTAGACCCACACTAGGTATACAGGGTGAACTTTTGAGACGGGGATTAGGAGACTATCCATAATATTGATATTCTGAACTGCATTTACAGAGTTTAGAAAAAAACTACACTACTACTTTGTTTGATGCCAATCGACCCTGTTTCTTATAAGGATCAAAAGTTTCTACTGGACCGACTGAGGTTTGAGTACTAGAAATGTCAGAAAACGCAAAAAACTTTTCCCATCCAACCTCAACCTCAACCTCAACTTCAACAGCCATTATTGGCCCAATGCTGGACGCAGACCTCCCCCTGATTTAGCCTTTATTGAGCCTTTATTGGCTGTTATATCTTGGGGGTAATACCCATAATCCCCACGCTGGGCATGCGAGTTCGTCACCATGGATTTTCCCATACATTTGTAGGGAAATGCAGGGGGCATAAGATAATTACAGTTTTTGTCAAACTAGCATCGTGGCTACTGTACCTGGAAGCAAAAGCGCCTACCTAAGTAGAAAATCATCACAGTTGCATCGATAATCTTCTTGCAACATTAGAACTAAAACAGACAATAATAAAATGATAAGGATCTTTGTACAATCAAGTTCTCAATTCCAAAGTCAACTTCCTATTTAGTGTGATGTGATTATATTTAATTTTTATTCACAGAGGCGCACCCAGAGAAGTTTAACTCCCGGATACGGAACAAGCTGTTCTATGGCACCGCGGGAGGCAAAGACCTGATGCAGAGGAAGTGGAGAGGACTGGCCGAGTTCGTCACCATGGAGTGTGATGGAAAGGACCTCACGCCGGTCCTCAAGGAGCATCGGGTCCATGCTATTGTGTTTCTAAACATTCCAAGGTATAAATAATTTGAGCAATAGGGTATATGCATCGATTTTTATTATTGTTTTAATCGATTCTTTAGATCATTATTTACCCGAGAAATGATAAGACGCTCTCTGAATTTCGCATTAACAAGGTAAAAAAAACAAATCAAAACTACAATCATTTTCGGGTGATAAAAACGCTGCCATATTGGCGCCATGTTTATTTGACGTCGACGTTCACACTTGATTAAAACCTTTTGTGACGACCTCGGTAGTGATCATCTCAGGAAAGAGGTTTTCCGAAAAAACTGAAAATAATCGACAATACGAAATGTCTAGTGGGCAGAATAGAGTCAAATCATGGTGCAGCAAGCAGAATAAAAAAAGAGAAATGTGTACAGTGATGTCACGTCCGCTCTAGTCAATGGCGTAGCGTTTTGAAATTTTGCGATTGAGATTTAAAATATCAATTTTTCAATGGTTAAATTCTACAATAAAAACATCTCAAAATGCAAAAATAAATATGTAGATATGTTTCTATATCAATAGAGAATACGTATATATTTTTTTAGCCATTTTGAAATCACATGCATATACCCTATTACGCGTCGTCTCGTTCTGGCCTAGAGTAGTCACTGCTCTTGACAACCGAGTGCGGGAAGTAAAGTGGCTCTTAAAACGTCTAATCTAAGTTTGTGCAGCACTTGCGTGGCCTACTTCGATTGTAAACAAAGTTTTGAATAATATTGGTACCCAGAAAATGTGGTGTGGTAGATAAGTAAAATGTTTTGGGCTTTCATTAATTTAAGTAAAATATTATAAAATAGTAGGTTCTGCGTTCTGTTTTTTCTTCACACACGCTTTTCTGGAATAAAAACTAGTCGACGTCCGTCTCTGGGATGGACCTCCCTGCCAACTACATTAAGTTTCGTTTAGATTTATTTATTTTGTAAGTAAATGACCTCTGATATAAAATGTAAAAATAATTTTGGCCGGAACCCAATGAACTGCTCAAGACAGAGGTTTCGGGTACGATTCCCGCCTCGAGACAAATGTTTGCACGATCTGCAGGTATTTGTTCAGGGCGTTCTGGATGTATTCTATGTATAATAAAAAATACTTAAGTAGTGTACAGTTATCTAGTAAGTACACAAGCTCTGCTTGGGGCTTGATAATGCTGTGTAAATTGTCGAACAGTTTATTTATTTATTTAATGTTAATTCAAAGCAAATCTCTTTATAAGTTCAGTTTCAAATTAAGGTTATATAAAGAACGATTTTTAGCGGTGGGGGTACCAAATCCAATTTAAGAATTAAGATAGATTGGTCAGTGAATTACACACCGATAACCCTGTATAATATTAGTAGGTACGCATATTTTTGGATTTATGAAAAGTAGAACGGGGCTTCCAATAAAATTAAGTTCTTCTTTTCATCTTTTGTCCGTCTTTACAGATGCACTAGTGTGCCTCCGTATTACACCTTCAACACCATTTAACGTTCTCCTGATTTTACCTTATTAATATAGGTAATATTTGTTTATTTAATTAATAACAGACATGAATATTCATTCAACTTAATTATGACACAAAATGAAGCATATTTTACGGTTTGCCATAATTTGGTTATGTGGTTCGATGAAAGTCCATTACGTTGTACAGCCCACGCTTTGGCAATTTTAAAACTTTTGAAGTTTTATAAAAGCGTGAATGTCATTATCTTTTTCACTGTAAAAATACATTTATGTTCCTTTTAAGTGTAGCCGCCTATGATTGAGGGAACACTAATTAACCTTTATGAACTTAGTCTTTCGGATTTATGAAATTTAAATAATAGATTCAGGCGTTACTTTGCGGAAATCCATTGTAAATATAAGACTGAAAAATATTTAGTAACAATTCCGCGAAAAAACCTTCTGCGATAAAATCTAACAAATTATACAAAATTATACTACTAAATATTTTTTATTCTTATATTTTATGTAATTTAATTATATTGAATCAAATTCAAACTCAAAATTTCAAATTCAAGTTTTTACAAAGGTGATGCTTGGCCAGCTTATAAATTATGAAAATTCAAAAATATTGAGAAATCTTTTCTTCCCTGTGAAAATGCTAAATACAAAATACCACTTTATCTAGAAGCTTGGGACTGGTTTAAGTACGGGTATGTAATGTAAAAATTTAAGTGAATTAGAGTTAATTGCACCCTATTTCTTATTTGATATTAATTACTATTTATCAAGCTGTTAATATAGTAAAAAAATTAATTATCTAAGTCCTTAATTTTTGTGATTGAAAATGAAACAGATGCAAAATCTTTTTACTTACCAAATTATACACATATTTACAATTACCGTACGGACAAGAGAGGGGGTGGAGTCTCAATATTCCTCCACAACAGCTTACAACACGACTTAGTTGATGAAATCTGCGATGATGGTATACACTATTTATGGATTTACTTAAAAAAATATTATAATTTACATAGGAGCTATTTATAACCCCGGGAAGAATAAATAATAAATAAATAAATAAATAAATAATGCTGGACAATTCACACAGCATTATCTAGCCCCAAGCTAAGCAGAGCTTGTGTTATGGGTACTAGATAACTGATATACATAATACAATACACTACATAGATAGATATTTTTTATTATACATAGAAAAACATCCAGAACGCCCTGAACAAATTTCTGTAGATCGTACACAAATTTGTCCCGAGGCGGGAATCGAACCCGCTACCTCCTGCGTCGCAGGCAGACCTTCGCCCACCGCGCCACAGAGGTCGTCAAGACGTCGTCAAGATCAGAAAAATTTACAAACCTTTTTTGAAAAGTTTTCATCGCAGCTTGAAAAGAAGAAGAGAACTATTGTATTGGGTGACTTCAACATAGACCTTCTCAGTAGCAGTAGAGACACAACAAATTACATGGAGATGATCGAATCAGTAGGGTACAACATTATCAATAAAATGGACTCAGAATACTGTACACGAGAAACCATGACCACCAGAACTATATTAGACCACATTGGAACAAATCTTTACAATGATCACTTTCATATATCAATTACTAGCTGCGCCCCGCGGCTTCGCACGCGTTGTTCCTATGAAATCATTAAAGGGTGATTTTCATCCCACGGGAACAGATTTATGGGATAAAAAGTAGCCTATGTTTTATTCCAGTATTAGAATTACCTGTATGCAAAATTTCATATTAATCATAAATAATAAATAATTTCATAAGATCCGTTCAGTAGTTTTGGCGTGAAGAGGTAACAAACATCCATCCATACATCCATCCAAACTTTCGCCTTTATAATATTAGTGTGATAGATTCTCCACTATCTGACCACAAACAATTATATATTCAGCTAAAGAAACACAAAAATCAACCAATACAACGCAGTACTTACGAAGCCTTAGATTATGCTGCTTTATATAATTCAACGAAAACCATCGAATACACGAATGAAGACCACATATATGAAACCTTAGAATTACACATTACAAAACAAATACAGAAAAATAAAGTAACAAAAGTAAAAATATTAAACCTGCCTATGGCTGCCTCGGGAGTAGGTATGTGGCTCCTCGCCGCGTGAAGTAAGAAGGAAACGATAGGATAGATTTTACATGAAGCTCATAAATGCGTTTAATGAAAGAAGTAAACTTAATTTAATTTAAATAAAAATGTATGAGCAGACGAGAGAAGCAAGGTGCAAAAGCTAATGAGCGCGAGTGAGTCGTAGCAAGGCAGCTAATGGAATGGCGCTGGGCTTCTCGCCCGCCGGCTTGCTGCACCGCGGTGACGTCAGCTTCGTTCGGTATAAGCGTCACTGCTCTCGTGTCCCGGTGCATCGGAGGATATACGTGCGCGGGGTGCGCGCGCGCATCTGCACGACCAGGCTCTGAAAGTAGAATTTGGTGCAAGTATATCTGTAAAGAATTATGAGCACTACAGGACCCCCTTACGAATAATACGGAGTATTGAAGCGAATCGGAGGTTTTACTTTCCGGCCCGATCTTGTAGTACGTAAAGGATTCGTGTCTGGGCTTGAAATTGGAACTTCAGTTTGCGGCGCAGTACCAGCTGACGGACTTGAATTTACTGGAGTTTCTATGTCATTCTGACTTATAAAAGCAGGTTTCACTCTATCTATAGAAACTTTTACAGCTTTTTCTCCAATTTTAATATCTATTGTCTTTGCGTTTCTAGAAATTACTTTATAAGGGCCTGTATAGGGTGGTTCGAGTGATCCACGTAATATATCTTACCTTAAAAATATATGTGATGTGCTGGCTAGGTCCTTGTGCACGAACACCTTGTGCTGTCCGTGATGAGCTGCTGGGCTGGGACGTAGCTGGGATATCTTCTGGCGCAAGTGAGCAATAAAATCAGGATACTCAACCTGAGTAGAAGATGGCGAGAAAAATTCGCCAGGAACGCGTAGCTGTTCTCCGTATACCAGCTCTGCCGATGAACATTGCAGGTCTTCCTTCCAGGCGGTTCGGAGTCCAAGTAGGACTATGGGTAAAGAAGAAATCCAGTCCTTACCGCCATGAGTCCTGATAGCTGCCTTCAAAGTGCGATGCATGCGCTCGATCATGCCGTTGCACGAAGGGTGATAAGCTGTTGTCCTCGCGAGTTTGATGCCGCACAGCTTGGCTAAGCTGTGGAATAGTCGGGATTCGAATTGCCTGCCTTGGTCCGTGACGATCTTCTTCGGGCACCCGTAGCGGGATATCCAGTTCGACAGGAACGCTCGTGTGACAGTCTCGGCTGTAATGTCAGAAAGAGGTATTACTTCTGGCCACCTGGTAAATCTATCCACCGCAGTCAGGCAATATTTGAAACCTGAGGAAACGGGAAGAGGACCAACTAAATCGATGTGGACTTCGGAAAATCTTGCATCAGGCAGGCCGTAATTTCCGACGGGAGCTATAGTGTGCCTCGTCACCTTGGATTTTTGACATGGAACGCACTCTCTGACCCAAACACGAATATCTTTCTTGAGGCCTGGCCAAATAAAACGTTCACTAACCAATCTCGTGGATGCTTTGGCTCCTGGGTGGCTCAGGCTGTGCAGTGTCTCGAAAATCTGTCTTCTGTGGGCAGCTGCTACGAAAGGACGAGGTTTCTGCATAGACACGTCGCAGTAAATAGGTATGTCAGAAAGTGTTACCTTCTCAAGCTGCAGGGAAGAGTTACCCTTAAGAAGATACTGTAGCTCAGGATCGTCTTTCTGTGAAAAAGCGAGATCTTTGATGTCTACTGGCACGCTGACAGCTTCTATACGGGACAGAGTATCCGCGACGACATTTTCTTGACCGGAGATGTGCTCCACGTCTGTCGTGAACTGCGAAACAAAGTATAGCTGATTGATTTGACGTGGGGAACCTTTCTGATCTTTCTGCTGAAATGCGAATATAAGTGGTTTATGGTCCGTAAATATCGTGAAGTGACGACCTTCTACCATGTGTCTGAAATGTTTCACCGACTCGTACACGGCAAGAAGTTCACGATCATAGGCGCTATAACGTTGCTGCGTGGGACTCATCTTCTTCGAGAAAAATGCTAGGGGTTGCCAAGCATTTTCGACGCGCTGTTGAAGCACGGCTCCTAGGGAAACGTTCGATGCATCGGTGACTAGTGCCAGTTTCGCTCCTGGAACTGGGTGGACCAGCATGACTGCATCAGAGAGACTTTCCTTACAAAGCTTGAAAATATCTAGAAGTTTAGGAGTCCAGTGAACGTGCTTAGAACCTTTCTTGTCGTTTCCAACTAAGAGATCATTGAGTGGCGCCTGTAGCTCAGCTGCGTTTTTCAGGAAGCGTCGGTAGAAATTCAGCATTCCTAAAAATCTTCTGAGGCCTTTGACTGTCTGAGGTGGAGGAAAGTTTTGTATCGCCTGTACCTTATCATCGAGTGGTTTCAAACCTTCTCCTGAGACAGAATAACCAATAAATGTTACCTTAGGTTGACCAAAAGTGCATTTCTGTACGTTGATGACTACGCCGTTCTCATTCAGGCGGGCAAACAGGATGCGAAGATGTTCTTCATGCTCTTCCTTGTTCCGTGAAGCAATAAGTATGTCATCTATGTATGGGAAACAGAAGTCTAACCCCCTCACGAGGCCATCAATGAACCTTTGAAAGGTCTGCGCCGCATTGCGGAGGCCATAGGACATGAAAGGACACTCAAATAGGCCAAATGGGGTTGATATGGCAGTCTTCTCCACGTCGTCCGGGTTGACTGGAATCTGCTGATAAGCCTTCACTAAGTCAACGACAGAAAAGATAGTACATCCGCTTAACAATTGTGATACGTCTTGGATGTGTCGGACAGGGTATCTATCGGGAACAGTGCGTGCGTTTAGTGCGCGATAATCACCACAAGGTCTCCAGGTCTGGTCCTTCTTAGGCACGAGGTGAAGTGCTGACGCCCATGGACCACTCGAACAGCGAGCGGTTCCTTCCTTAAGCATGGCCTCGAACTCTGCTTTCGCGATCTTGAGGCGATCAGGTGCGAGTCTTCGAGGTCGACAGAATACAGGTGGTCCAGGCGTAGTGTTAATAAAGTGAACTGTAGAGTGCTGTACCTGTCGATGAGTGCCAGCTGGACGGGTTATCTCGGGGTACTGCCTCAGTAACTCGTGGTACTCCGATGAACCTGCGAGAGCCTTGACGCTGGGTATGCCGATTGAAGTTGCCGTTGCTGCGGGAACTGACAGGTTGGTAACACCATCAACCAATCTATTGTTGCGGCAGTCGACCATGAGGTTGTAAAATGAGAGAAAATCATACCCAATGATAGGCTTCGACACGTCCGCGATAATGAACTTCCAGCTGAAGTCTCTCCGCAGTCCAAGGTTCAGTTGCAGGGGTAAGTAGCCATAAGTGGATATGGTAGTACTGTTCGCTGCTGAAAGATCGTAGTTGACTCTGGCACGGCGCTCGCGGAGGTAGCTGCGAGGGTAGACACATAAATCCGAACCAGTATCTACGAGAAAATGTTTCTTGGAGTGGAGATCTGTGACAAATAGACGGCTGGAAATGCTGCAGCAGTCGCTCTCCGTCTTTAGCGACTGGCTTTGGAGTTTTCCGCTTGCTTGTTGGATGTGTAGTTACAAGGTTGATCGCAATGCAACGCGCTGTCTCTATACATAGCATGGTACCAGCAGATGGGACTGCCATTCTCAGTCTTGAAGGGATGAGATCTGGATCGGCTACGGGAACGAGACCTGTTAAATCTTCTATTACCGTTCCCCCTCCTCCTGTAGCCGCCACTGCTGCGGGAACCTCCATCCATTCTATTAGACAACTCGCCTAGTTTCTGAGTAAGAGTAGCTATTTCTTTGCGCGCTTTTTTATTACCTCAAAACAGTCCGGCGATGCCGCTGATGTGCTGGCTACCTGGGCTACCGGGTTCCCCGGGACGATCTCCATTACCCGGTCAGCCAGAGATGCCACCGCCTCCATGGATGTATCAGCCTGCGAAGCCACAATCGTCTGCAGGTTGGTTGGCAGCCGGCTCGTCCAGATCGTGCGTAGGAAGTCCTCTGGGACTCCTGGACCGGCTAGGCTCTGCAGGTGGCGCAGGAAAGCTGACGGCTTGCGGTCGCCCAGCTCCTCGTGTACCAAGAGCTGGCGCACTTTCTTTTCCTGTGAAGCTGACAAACGCTTAATTAGCTCGGCTTTTAATTTTCCATATTTATCTGTGGCAGGCGGGTTTGCAATTATATCATCTAATTCTGCAATAACTTGGGCATCGAGGTTACCTACTACGGTGTAATATTTAGTGGCATCTGTGGTAATTCTAGCTAACTCAAACTGCGCTTCTATTTGAGCGAACCATACTGCGGGTTTCTCGCTCCAAAACGGTGGTACTTTGACTCGGATATGTTCAACATTTTTCCCAAGCATGTCCATAAGGGCTGTCAAATCCGTTGATGGCGTAGCTGTAGAAGCGCTAGGCGTAGTGTCTTGTGACATTATAAAAATAATTAAATTCAAAAACTTGCGTGAAATCCTGCACGGCCATATGCGGGTGAAGCGTAAACTGCGAATTCCTTGTTGAGATTTCTTGAGCGATCAGCGAGCTTCCGATACGCCGTTATTCCGGCGGCGTGGCGTTGGTTTGGGGTCACCAGTTTATGGCTGCCTCGGGAGTAGGTATGTGGCTCCTCGCCGCGTGAAGTAAGAAGGAAACGATAGGATAGATTTTACATGAAGCTCAAAATGTATGAGCAGACGAGAGAAGCAAGGTGCAAAAGCTAATGAGCGCGAGTGAGTCGTAGCAAGGCAGCTAATGGAATGGCGCTGGGCTTCTCGCCCGCCGGCTTGCTGCACCGCGGTGACGTCAGCTTCGTTCGGTATAAGCGTCACTGCTCTCGTGTCCCGGTGCATCGGAGGATATACGTGCGCGGGGTGCGCGCGCGCATCTGCACGACCAGGCTCTGAAAGTAGAATTTGGTGCAAGTATATCTGTAAAGAATTATGAGCACTACACTGCCACAAAACGACTGGATTAACAAGACTATTACGGAAGGAATACATAACAGAAATAATATTTGGAACCAATTGAAGAGAAACCCAAAGAATGACAACCTTAAGGACAAATACAATCAAGAAAAAAAACAAGTGGACAAATTAATAAAAAATGCAAAAAGAGACTAGGTACTACTATACAAAATTTAACGACTGTAACTATGATCCCAAAAAAATGTGGAACCTGATAAACACGTTAGCTAGCAATAAAATAAAAAACAGTGTGAACCCTCCAAAACTTATAGTCAATAATACTAACATTACTGATGGGAATGACATTTGTGACCAATTCAATAGCTTTTTTTCTCACATTGGTCTTGAACTAGCTAACAATATACCAAAAAATCATCCAGATGAATTAACCTATACTATGACTTACTTAAAAGACGATCCCGATCACAATTTAAAGCAATTTGAACCCTGTACAATTGATGAAACCACTCTTATAATCAAAACACTAGACCCTAATTCAAGTACAGGTATTGATGGCATAAGCACAAAGGCGATTTTATGTCTGAGTGACATCATAGTATCTGATCTAACAAATTGTATAAATAAATGTATGGAGTCAGGTGTTTTCCCTGATAGTCTTAAAATTGCTAAAGTTTCTCCAATTTATAAGGCAGGTACTAAAACGGATCCAGGGAATTACCGTCCAATATCGGTCCTCCCTGTCATATCTAAAATTTTTGAAAAAATTATATATAAGCGATTAGATGCACATTTGGATAATCTTAATTATATATTTAACCGCCAGTATGGGTTTACACCAAAATATAGCAGCTGTAATCGATTTAATAACTAAAGTTAACACAGAAATTGACCAGAAAAATATTTGTTTAGGAATATTCATCGACTTAAAGAAGGCCTTTGATACAGTGAGCCACCCTCTTTTACTTGCCAAACTTAAAAACCTGGGTATATCTGGTTTAGCTCACCAATTGTTAACATCTTACCTGAATAATAGAACACAAATAGTAAAAATAGGTAATTATTCAAGCACTCCGCAAAATATAAAATGCGGTATACCTCAAGGTTCCATACTAGGTCCCTTGCTTTTCCTAGTTTACGTAAATAATATAAATAAGATCAATCTATCCGGAGAAATTACATTATATGCCGATGATACGTGTCTTTTCTACTATGGAAAGGACGTTAAGGAAGTAACAGGCCGAGCACAAAACGATCTCAATAAATACGGCACTTGGTGTCAGTGTAACCTACTTACTATAAATACTAAAAAAACATCCTATATGCTATTTACATCTAAAAATAAACACATTAGTCCTATTACATTAACTATAGATAATGAAATTATACTTAAGTCTAACCAAGAAAAATACCTCGGCCTCCTATTAGACGATAAATTAACTTTCAAATCACATATTAATCTAGTAAGAAATAAACTTACTTCATTTTTCGGTCTATTTATTAGAATAGCCAACTGTATTCCATATAAAATACGTGAACTTATTTACAATTCAATAGTAAAATCGAATATACAATATTTAATAGAGATATGGGGAAGTGCAGCAAAAACAAACTTTAAACCACTCCAAATTGCTCAAAATAAAATAATTAAAATCCTTTTCAAATATAACAGACTTACTCATACTCCAATAATATTTAAAGAAACTAAATTATTTAACCTTCAGCAATTATATACACTAAACATCTGTACTCTAATTAAAAAGATCATGCTAGGTGAACTCCACTCCCAAACTGTTTTTACCAAAAGATCTTTTAGATATAACTTGAGAAATACTAATAAACTAATACGACATACACCCAGAACAACGCTGGGAAGTAGAAGTATATTATGCGATGGAACAAAAATATTTAACAGCCTTCCAGATGAAATAAAAGACGCAAGTAGCACCGCTATTTTTAAATCTAAACTTAAAGAATATATATTTGATAAAATAGAAATAGTTTAGAAAAGCATACATAGTATTTAACAGAGACAATTAACAATAATGACAATCAAATTAGAAGTAATAGGTATATTATTAAAAGCTCAGTTAGCTACGAAAAATTAAAAGATAGAACTAGGAATATACTTCTAGGTTTCATAGCAAAACAGAACCCGGAGAGAAAGTGTACTGTTCCTAAAATAAAATAATGTGTAAAATAATAATAATGTGTGCAAAATGTGTGCAAAACAACTATTAAAAGAAAAAAAAAACTATCGACAAATCTTTCACCAATCGTGTTTTTGAAACGCGTAATTGGGGATAAAAGATCGAAGTAACATTTCCTTAAATGTGAAGGTGGTGGCTTTCACAGATTCTGACATAAATAACGATTTCAAAGTACAAAATTCCAAAACTGCTTATGAGCACTCTTAATATAACCCTACAAAATACAAAAAGGCTCATTACCACTCCACGATTTTTTGCGCCAGGCATGCAATCGCGACGAGGCGACGCACACTGTTTTTTATCTTATCTACCTACGCCTACCCACTTCATTATAATATAATACTAACAGGTGTACCTACCTATTTTTTGTTGGTTAGGTCACTTATTTCTTACCTACGTGTTTGTAATCTTTCTTATCTAGATTGTTAAACACCGTAGAATTACCGTGACTACTTATGTAATACCTATTTTTAAGATACCAATGTATACTCATCCTAAGTGGACTTGTTTGTTCTTTTTGAGTATAAAAATAAAGATCTCTAAACCGATGTTCAGCAGTAAGGTTGTTAGTT
This sequence comes from Eupithecia tripunctaria, assembly GCA_955876795.1. Lineage (NCBI taxonomy): Eukaryota > Metazoa > Arthropoda > Insecta > Lepidoptera > Geometridae > Eupithecia > Eupithecia tripunctaria. Next base: position 7,686,071 of record OY041602.1, on the reverse strand, counting down.
TTGTGCTCCATCTACCGAAACTTCGTATTTCAAAGTAAGCCTTCGATCAATAGATGTCATTGATTTTGTTTTATATTATCTTCTCCAATTTGGTAAATACCGAGATAAAAGCCAAAAATTACCCAAAATCCCTTGCCAAGGTCCGTAATAAGTGATTGTTTCAGTTACGGGGGTGGGACGCATCCCTGGAACAAATCTGGAGGCGACGTGGAGCCATCAACTGAAGATGGTCTAATAGAAGTCGTGGGATTGACAACGTACCAACTGGTGAGCATAACAAGTGTCATCTCTTATTATCATTTATTTATTTCCTCCAAACTGTGTCTACCATAATTTTATGCAAGGTTGTAAGGAAAGTCGTGTGGTGCCAGCTTAGAGTTTGCACAAACCTAACTCGTGGGTGCCGTACGTAATAATTATACATACCGTATCCAACAGGGGTGGGCGACTGTGTCCTCTGCAAATGAGATCCGCTACCAAACTGCGATCCCCAACACGCATGCAACACGTGGAGATTATGGCTTTAACATAATGCCACTAATGAGAGCTTAAAGCATGGTCTAGCATAGACTAATGATATCGCTTTAGTTATGTTTGAACACTATTATTTCATTTATTAAGTTTAATCATTCACTTATCAAAAGAAATTCTATAAACTTATACTCATAATAATAAAACTTTAACACGTCCAATTCTGAATAGTACATTTTTGAGGACATTCTATTATCGATACAGAAACCAAAACTGTTGAATTTTTGTCCGTCTGTCTTTCTGTTTCTTGACCGCCCATCACGCCAAGACTACTAAATTAATTCGAATGAACCTTTTCATGATTTAGGTCCTTTGTACAAGGGGTCCTCCCTTGTATAGGATACATATAATTTCGAAACTCAGTAAGGTTCCACTGGGATAGGGGTCGAAAGTTATACTCCTTAACCGCGCATCAGGTCAAAACTACTGAATGAAATGAGTTCAAATAAAACTTGGTACAAATTATGATTATACTACGAGGAAGGCCAAAGTATACTTTTTATCTAGGAATTCAGATTTAGGAACCGAGTAGTAGTAAGGTTCCACTGGGATAGGGGTCGAAAGTTAAACTCCTTAACCGCGCATCAGGTCAGAAGTACCGAATGAAATTTAATGAAACTTGATATTTGAATTTGAATTTGAATTTATCTATTCATATTCAGTTATTGCATACATCTATTCTGATTCATTAACGTGTCGTACAATTTCATTTATTGTCATCACCATCATTTTTGTTGGTAATAGTATTGCAATGTAAGATCAAATTCGACTTAATCAGTAAAGTCGTGTAGAAAATCACTATATGGAAGAAAACATATCTAGATTAAGACTAGAAATGTTAGTTTCTAGTTTTAAATAATATGTAAGTAATTTATTATTTTTAAAACTAAAAAGAATAAAACAAATATTTGGGTACTGACCTAAGTTCCTAGATCTATGATAAATTATTCTTACTTTGAAGACAAAGAAAAATGAGTAAATGACCCAAGTGATTTTCATTAATGGATTCGTACAGCCGGTCCAGTTGACTGTACCACCGACAAAATTATTTTTCCCGTAGCGAATACAGTTAACTGTATGACTGAAGTTTTTTCATTTTGTGGTCTGTACTGTGGTAAAGGTACAACAACTGTTCATACGTACAACCAAAAATAAAAATAAGGTAGTTTAATTAACTGGACAGGTGGGCATTTCTGCTCACAATCGTCACGCAGAATTATTAGGTTCATGAAATTCCAGATAATGCGCACGGTTCTATTTGCACGGAGTGATAAATTAATGTCGATTACTAATTAATACTTGACACTTTGACCACTTTGTATTCTTATTTAGATTAATAAAGTAGAATACCTACCAAAACGTGTCATTCTGATACCGCTATGACAGAAGCAAAACTGATCACAATTAACGGGAAAAAGGCTATTTGGCTATTTTTTAATTTACAATGGTAATCATTTAAAGTTTAGGACAGCCTACGACAATTTTATATGCATTCTTTACTAAATTAGATGTCGTTTAAGTCATTGTATTGCACTATGTTCTGATCAAGGCTAAGTGATTTCAAAACCGAAAAGTCAGGTATAGATCAAGGTAAAAAGATTTTTAGATTACAATTCTAAAATATAGATCAAGACAAAATGACTTAAATGAATAAAAAAGTCGCTTTTTCAGAATATGTAAAGAACTTAGGGTTAAAAAAAACCTGTTATGATGTTATATTGTCTAAATAAATAAAAACTTAATATCGGCCAGAGTGGCGTATGAGTCCAATATCCGTCGAATTGTTTTCGATTCGTAGCTAAAATTCGTATTGATAAAGATTGGCCTTGAAGATGACGAAGTGACCCTTCCTGTTCCCGCGTAGATTTTATCTTAGTTAAGACTTTCAATCCGATTCTTTATTTACACGCACATAAAAAGTGTACTTGACATCGACAGGCATTTTGAAGCTTTTTTGCTCAGCAGCGTTGCCTTAATGAGATAAACTGTCGTCAAATTGTGCAATCGCGAACGAAGTTGCGGGTCCAGCTAGTACAAAATAAATCTAATTTTACAAAATAAGATCTAGATTGCTTTTACAAGATAGATATAAATTAATAATTTGCATTCCAATTTAATACCCCTGAGACTTAAAAATATACTATTATAGGTACTTAATATGTATAATACTAATATATTGTATTTTATCCATATTATTATTATTTTTATTCTGACAGCCTCTGCTACAAGCCGGTGCGCACGGGACTTGCATCTGCCAGTGCAAGACGGCAAGGATCGTGACGAGCAAGGTGATCCCCATGCAGGTGGACGGCGAGGCGTGCCGGCTGAATCCTTCCATCATCTCAATATCGAGGCTCAACCAGGCACTCATGCTGGCCAAGAAGAAACCTGGTCGGGCTAATGCACCGTAAGTTAACCGAATTACCTCCTATTCTCGTCTGCACACAACCATCCTCTGCTCTGCACTTTAACTGCTTGTGAATTCGCACAAGTTGTACCCATATAAAACGTCTACGTAAGCATACTCAAGCATATTATGGCTGAAATAAAAAGCCGAGAATGTAATAAATCGAAGCAGTTGTTCTGGAGATAACCTACTCATAAACAAATAAGTTTTATGTGTCTTTATCTCTACCTAATCTGAATCGAAAAACAAGCAAATAAACAAAGCTGTGTGGTGCTGTCTTAGAATTTGCACCACCACAATTATACCCGTGGGTGTCGTAATAGGCGACTAAGGGATATACAACAGGGGGGAGTGGCAGCAACGCCCCGTGCAGAACAGTGGTAGAACTGTGATCCCCAACCCACATGCCCAGCATGGGGATTATAAGCACTACCCACATAAGCTAAACGCCCAAAAAGGCGCTTATTTGGCCTGCGTCTAGCAGTGGCAGTTGAGATTATACACACAATAATTGGGTTTGTTTTAGAAAACTAGAAACCGACTTCAAATTCTTCAAAAATTTAGTTCTTTAATTTAGTTTGATGTGATCGATGATGCATGAATGAAAGAAACTCCTACTTAGAAACACGAAATACGAAGTACCACCTCATGAGAGATGCGCATATCTTATCACTATAGTGAAAAGAGTGATATAGCTCTTTTTTTAAGCTATTGCATAGCTTCTATCGCGGGCCTTGAGCGCGGGGACCGAATCCAAAAATTCCGTAACGAAAAAACCTTGACGTTTGTCTCTTTAGTTCAGCAACTCGCCTCTAGATGGCATTGCAATAGCTTTACCGCGGCAGTCCCCGAGTGCCACACGTCTTTTTTTGATCTAAAGATATATATCACTCATTTAGCTCTTTAGCTCATTTAGCTCAGTAGATCAATGATGTAGTCCTGTTGAGTAGCTCATGAGCGAAAGATAAAAAAGATAATATAATGTCTCCATTCAAATCAGCTACGTAGTACTAGAGTGAGAGATGAAAATAACTTAGGTACAGTATTATCACACTAATATTATAAATGCGAAAGTTTGTATGGATGTAGGGATGGATGGATGGATGTTTGTTACTTCTTCACACCAAAACTACTGAACGGGTCGTCGGCTTTTTATCCCATAAATCAGTTCCCGTGGGATGAAAATCACCTTTTAACGTTAACGAAGCCGCGGGGCGCAGCTAGTGTTCTCTATAATCAAACTTTCAGAAAAAATACTCAAAAGTTAACATTGAAACTGATTACGATTACGTTCAAAATAATTGCAGTCAAACATTTTTGCAGAATCAGGCCTGAACTTGGTCTTGCTATCTCTTTTTTCACATTGTATCTGACATCGTGCATTTCACTCCATCAAATCACTCGCCTGTCGCTCACTGCTCAGTTGTCTTCGCTCTCACTCATTCGATCATCGCTCAGCACTGTTACGATCCGCAAATGAATCAATGAGCTAAATGAGCTAAAGATATAGTTGAAACCAAGGTGAGCGAAAGATAGATTCGCTCAGTTGAACGGATATATATCTTTTGTATCACTCACTCATGAGCTACACACCTCTGAAAACAAAACATACGCGACGAATCGACGAATTTTGCTGATTCTTTCATTTTGTATAGAAAACGGCGACGAATCGACGAATTTTGCTGATTCTTTCATTTTGTATAGAAAACGAATCGTTTTCTATATTACGAATTAAATATTACGAATTTTGCTGATTCTTTCATTTTGTATAGAAAACGATTCGTTTTCTATACAAAATGAAAGAATCAGCAAAATTCGTCGATTCGTCGCGTATGTTTTGTATGTATGTATGTTACATAAAACGTAATGTATGTTATTATGTTACATAAAAAACATACGTGACGAATGTATTTTAACAAACTTCAAAATAGAAGGAGGTGCTCAATCTGTTCCTTTTAAAAGTTGGTTAAAATACATTATTTTAACCTGCGTTACGATGATTACGCTAAATCCTCGTATCCTATAATTAGTGTTTAAGTTTAAAAACCTTTTTGCGACTTATCCATCAGACACCATAATTATTGTCAATCCCAGACAATTAAAAAACGAAATCAAATCAATTATTTTTACAAGTAAAAGGAATAACACTAGCCAATAGCAAAGACCATTCGAGTTTCATTCTCGTACAAGTTTTAAGTTAAGCGAGGATCCGTAGTAATGGTCGCATGGTCTGAACTTGATTTATAATGCCTGAATATTTTTCTTAAGCCACCATTTAGATTTTTCTCGGAAGAATATTTTTTTTTTCTGAGAGACTTCTCGACATTACTATATTGCTTTGTAGCTTTCTTCAACCGATTCTGGGAACATAAAAACTGATATAATGTAGTTCCCATACTAACTAACTCTAAGAGAATTTGTTTGCATAATACTGGCACGGTGGAACTAGTCGCATCATTTTCATCATTTTTTCGTACAAACGTGGAAGGGTAACTACAAGGCTTAATGTAAAACCCAAAACTAATAATCAAATCAATTTATACTATCATAAACTATGTTTGTATACAACTAAAACAGTAAAAAAAGTATACATTTGAAAAATACAAGCTTCTAAACTTTCGTATATCTACACCCTCATCACAATCACATCACTTTTAGCTAACTTTGGGCGAAAATAAAAAACACACGGGGAAATAACACTCTAAAATGAAGGGCTTACCGACATAGATTAGTTATTAATTAGTTAAAAAAAATATTTTGAAGAGACACATAGTTGTTTTATGATAAACCTTTTGCTAAAGTCTTTTCGGCGGCATAAATCATTGTGCATTTCATTCTATCGCGTCTATAATGACAGGTGAGATAGCATGCATTTAGGCCGCGCTCGCTGATGACAAACAGTGTACTCTTAAACCAACAACGATCGGAGTCAGTGTCACGCTCACGCGCCAACGCGCGTTTGTTGAATCCCTTTTTATTAAAAATAGCACCAAAATTGCCAGATCAATTGTATGAAAAGCTGAAACAAAATGTGATTTTATTTATTTCATACATCTACATAGGTAGGCAGGCACCTACTGTTTTGATAAAATAATAGCTACTATTGCACTTTTTTTTTAAGCATTACAGTTGGTTCGAGGGAAAAAGGTGTATGGTGGCACTTCACATCGCTGCTCCTATAGCGCATTAATATTGGGCCTTGTTTACGGATATGCGGGGCGTGCAGCGACGCGTGCAGCGGCCCTGTCATCACACGCGTAAATACAAACATATCGCAATATACGGTGATTTTTATGGAAAGGCGTGGCGCAGAGTGCCGGTGGCCGCCGCTTGCAACGCCGCGTGCAACGCAGCGTGTGACGCGTCAAATCAAAAAAACGCGTGTAAAATCGCTTCTTCCTAAATACACTCTACCAACTCCAAAATGTTTGAATTCTGTGCGGGCCGGGCCTTATTTGCCCCAAATACGTCGATGAGCAGTTACTAGGTATTTTATAGGTATTTTTATATTTTATGTTCGTAGATATTTAGGTTCTAGCATAACACCCCTCGAACTATTAGCCAAACCCCGTCTCGGGGCTAAATGAGTTACTTTCATCCCTTGAATAACAATGTACTATTTTTCGCTGTGTTGTGCTGGCTTAGAATTTGCGCCACCCCAGCTCTTCCCTTGGGTGTCGTAAGAGGCGACTAAGGGATATCCGCACTGGGCAGCAGCGCCCCCTGCCAAACAATTCCACCGAACTCCACCCAACCCGCATGCCCAGCGTGGGTATTAGGCACTACTCCCCATTAGATAAACGCCGCTTATCAGGGGGAGGCCTGCGTCCAGCAGTGGACCGATATAGGCTGTTGAGGTTGAGCTTATAGATTTTTAAAACAAACCCAATTATTATTTTTACGAAACAAACCCCTAGGATTTGTGCAATAAATTTCTGAAATTTCCGCGCGAGCGAAACCTGCAGCCATCCTGCAATAAATTGAGATTCCCTCTACGTGGCATAGCCGGGGGACGATACCTTGTATAGCCGAATAAACAACAGCACAAAACGAGAATACCAAAGAACAAAGTGCCACCACTAGGTAACCGAACATCAAAGGATATTTTCCACCGTCGGTCGTCGTCGCCTGAATAAAACTGGAGGCTAATTCTGCTTATTTCGTGATATTTTATCGAGTGATACTTACGCAGTATCATGGGATGAAATATTGGATGATTGTAATCAATCGGTCTACGTCTCAAACGGTCCCAAACCCTATTCCTTGCGTCCGGTAAACCACACGATAGCCTCGCTATTCATGAATTTAGAACAAAGTCAAAATCGTAACATTATGTAAACTTAAAAACTACAACGCAGATTACTTGAGGTAAGAATATGCAATAAGCATTTATGATGGAATAAAAGGCATTAAAAGTTCACTAAAAATTGGAAATCCCGTCCATTTTGGAACCATACCGTGAACCGTGAACGGTTCACGATTCACTGCTTCAATATTTGTTTAGGTATACATAAGAGTTTAAATTCACAAGATTGAATATAAAGCCGCTACTTTACTGCAACCGTAAGCCTACAACACTATTTTAATAACTGTAGAACTTTATTTTAACGATCACACAAAATTTGATTTTTAGTATTTACTTACAGTTGGTTTTCAATGTCAGACAAAACGTTTTGTCTGACATTGAAAACCACATCGCTGCTCCTATAGCGCATTAATATTGGGCCTTGTTTACGGATATGCGGGGCGTGCAGCGACGCGTGCAGCGGCCCTGTCATCACACGCGTAAATACAAACATATCGCAATATACGGTGATTTTTATGGAAAGGCGTGGCGCAGAGTGCCGGTGGCCGCCGCTTGCAACGCCGCGTGCAACGCAGCGTGTGACGCGTCAAATCAAAAAAACGCGTGTAAAATCGCTTCTTCCTAAATACACTCTACCAACTCCAAAATGTTTGAATTCTGTGCGGGCCGGGCCTTATTTGCCCCAAATACGTCGATGAGCAGTTACTAGGTATATTTTATGTTCGTAGATATTTAGGTTCTAGCATAACACCCCTCGAACTATTAGCCAAACCCCGTCTCGGGGCTAAATGAGTTACTTTCATCCCTTGAATAACAATGTACTATTTTTCGCTGTATTGTGCTGGCTTAGAATTTGCGCCACCCCAGCTCTTCCCTTGGGTGTCGTAAGAGGCGACTAAGGGATATCCGCACTGGGCAGCAGCGCCCCCTGCCAAACAATTCCACCGAACTCCACCCAACCCGCATGCCCAGCGTGGGTATTAGGCACTACTCCCCATTAGATAAACGCCGCTTATCAGGGGGAGGCCTGCGTCCAGCAGTGGACCGATATAGGCTGTTGAGGTTGAGCTTATAGATTTTTAAAACAAACCCAATTATTATTTTTACGAAACAAACCCCTAGGATTTGTGCAATAAATTTCTGAAATTTCCGCGCGAGCGAAACCTGCAGCCATCCTGCAATAAATTGAGATTCCCTCTACGTGGCATAGCCGGGGGACGATACCTTGTATAGCCGAATAAAAAACAGCACAAAACGAGAATACCAAAGAACAAAGTGCCACCATTAGGTAACCGAACATCAAAGGATATTTTCCACCGTCGGTCGTCGTCGCCTGAATAAAACTGGAGGCTAATTCTGCTTATTTCGTGATATTTTATCGAGTGATACTTACGCAGTATCATGGGATGAAATATTGGATGATTGTAATCAATCGGTCTACGTCTCAAACGGTCCCAAACCCTATTCCTTGCGTCCGGTAAACCACACGATAGCCTCGCTATTCATGAATTTAGAACAAAGTCAAAATCGTAACATTATGTAAACTTAAAAACTACAACGCAGATTACTTGAGGTAAGAATATGCAATAAGCATTTATGATGGAATAAAAGGCATTAAAAGTTCACTAAAAATTGGAAATCCCGTCCATTTTGGAACCATACCGTGAACCGTGAACGGTTCACGATTCACTGCTTCAATATTTGTTTAGGTATACATAAGAGTTTAAATTCACAAGATTGAATATAAAGCCGCTACTTTACTGCGACCGTAAGCCTACAACACTATTTTAATAACTGTAGAACTTTATTTTAACGATCACACAAAATTTGATTTTTAGTATTTACTTACAGTTGGTTTTCAATGTCAGACAAAACGTTTGTTATGTCACATACTTCACAGGTCGTGGTCGTGGGCGTGCTCGTGGTGATGGAACGAAAATAATTATATTATGTCCCTTTGTTCAAATTGCAGGTAAAATGTTAGTTAGTTTGTTAAAATGTTTATTTTATTTAACGCCAAATGAATAATGAACGAATGTATTTGCGATTGCATTGTATTAATTTAAAATATTATACCTACGAGAACACCACTAAGCTCTGGCCCGCAGTTAATGACCATGTATTGTTTATCTAAAATAACAATACAGGGCCTGATTGGCATATTGAATCCCACTTGTATAGAATTTACAGACTCGGGCGGATACTTTATATTCAGCACGAGTTAGTGGGATGGTTATCTGTGGTTATCATACTGGATTTAGCGTCACAGATTTAATAATATCCAGATGATGCGTGCGCCACTTTCCAGGTAATTTTATGTTGTTCAAAAACATTTCCCAATTTTAGAGGTAAATTTTGGACACTTGTACGATTAATGTATAAGCCGCACAATTGCACTTTAGCAAGCGGTGCATTTTTACCTAAAGCATGCTAAAGTACGCGTTCGACCGCAGTCCCGTGTATTCACATCATTTGTCAATTAGCAATAAATCAAGTTATCAGTTAAATCTCTATCACTCCTACATCCTATCAATAACATCTAAAGGTGTAGGGCGGAAAACCTTACATCTTTATGGTCCTTCGTCATCTGAACATCGCGCGGAGAAGTTTGAATTCAGGAGCACGCGGTGCAGTGGACATGTGCATGGCCACAAAGGCCATACACTTGGAGCTAGTGCCTGATCTAAGTTCAACTGCATTCTTATCAGCACTGCGACGTATGGCAGCCCGGCGAGGTATCCCACGCCACATCTACAGCGACAACGGAACCAATTTCGTCGGAGCCAACAAACGCCTAGAGCAGGAAACTATCAACCTTAAGGGTACACTAGATCATGAGTTTTACTCAACAGTTGCCGAAATGCAGATAAAATGGCATTTCAATGCTCCTTCCTGGCCCAGTGCTGGGGGACTATCGGAAAGTGCAGTTAAAAGCATAAAACATCATTTTCGTAGAGTGATTGGAGACCAAAAGCTCACCTACGAAGAGCTATCATCACTTCTTGCACAGATTGAAGGATGTCTCAACACTAGGCCCTTATGCGCTAAGAGAAGATCCAGATGACATCAATTGTCTAACACCATCTCACTTTTTGTCAAGCGGTCCAGTTCTTACTATTGTGGATACTAAATAAGATCAACGCAACAGATGACAATTAGTACAGAAAACATTCAAGAATATCTGGAAGACGTGGCAAGCAGAGTATTTATGTCAATTATCATATCAGCAGCAAGCAGAAGCAAACATCGAGCTAAATGACATCGTAATCATTAACGATGCGAATGTACCCGCCGGAAAATGGGCCATCGGAAGAATAGTAGAGCTTCACTCCGGAAAAGACGGATATGTCCGCGTAGTCACGCTAAAAACTAAGAATGGTACTATGAAAAGCCCAATAGTAAAATTATCAAAACTGCCAGTAAATCAGCCTTCAGCAAGAGTGGAACAGCAAGAACAAAATAAACCAGCACAAACGGAAAAAAATTACTAAGCAAGCGATCAAAACCAAAAATATGTAAATGTTTGAAAATGACATTGATGATAATCATCTCTCGACTCATGAACACGCCTGTGCCCATTACAGAGACCCATACATCATATAACGTCAGACCAAAATCTTTGTGTAATGGACCAGTCATCAAATCAATGCAAAACTAACATCAAAATATGTACAGCCTATTGGTCCGAACTTAATCACTTAAATACATCTGTATTTATCTGTATTTTATTTGCAATCAACATACCATAAAAATCATATGTGAGCATCAAGTTACGGCTGTATCAGTCAGCAAGGCCGGACATAATGCCACTAGGAGACGGCTGTATTATCAAGGGCGAAGACTTTCAAATATTTGCACACAACAGACAAACGAATCTATTAAAAAGTCGACCAGATATCATGCAGATAGAGATTCCTCCAATCAATAACATCATCAACATAACAATACCTATCAGTGCGAATAAGTCACATGATTTAGAGAATCCAAAGTATCAGAAGGATCCACAGAACATTGGCACACAGATAGAAACGCTAAAATCTGCCGAAACTAGCATACCTAGAACTATCTCATACCACATCATATCACGACGTGCATCAGTTCGTGGTCCTATACCTTTTGGTCGGAGAATCCAAAGTATCAGAAGGATCCACAGAACATTGGCACACAGATAGAAACGCTAAAATCTGCCGAAACTAGCATACCTAGAACTGTCTCATACCACATCATATCACGACGTGCATCAGTTCGTGGTCCTATACCTTTTGGTCGGAGCAGGCCTACTAGCTGTCGACTAGATGGTGACTCCGCTGCTCTGGGCGAATCTCGCCCCCGTCCGAGCGCTCCCTCGCGCCCGCGCCGGCGGCGGCGCCCCACAGCGAGCATCCCAACATACGTGTTCACTACACAACGGCGCCGACGACGGCAACAGTGAGCAACAGCATCATCGACAATCAGTTATCAGTGAATCGAAATGCGCGCAGTAATTCCGATTGTGTTGACGCAAATACTTCGCCTATCTTCATAAAACGTTTTATTAAAAGTGAAGTGCAGTAAATAATAATGTATCATTTTTTAGAACTAAGTTAATCTTTTTGTATTCTTCTCCCTCGGGACCATGTACGATTAATGTATAAGCCGCACAATTGCACTTTAGCAAGCGGTGCATTTTTACCTAAAGCAGTCAGTACGCGTTCGACCGCAGTCCCGTGTATTCACATCATTTGTCAATTAGCAATAAATCAAGTTATCAGTTAAATCTGTATCACTCCTACATCTCCTATCAATAACATCTAAAGGTGTAGGGCGGAAAACCTTACAACACTCAATCTACAATCTATAATATCCATGGTTACCATTAATACCAAACGTTAGCAAACGCTAACTAACTTAAATAATGTTTTAGGTTACCATTATTACCAAACGGTTATAATGGTAACCTAAAACATTATTTAAGTTAAGTTTTATTTAAGTTATTGATTTTAGTTAAGGTTTCTCGTGTAAAGTTGTGCTTTAAATTATACTAATAATATTTATGTGAAAGTTTGGATGGCTATTTGTTCGGCGCGTTTAGACGCGTGCAAAGCTGGTACCAGGTTCTGCCTGCGATAAAAACAAGTATAAAAAGCCTCTATGTTCTCTATAATCTTGAAAAAAATTAAGCCCCACCCGAATCGTAGTTTTGGCGTAGGTAAAAGGGGTAGCAAACGTCAAATTAACATCCAAGCACCTAAACTTATAGGATTATATTAGCGTGTCTTAATAAAAGCTAAATGAAAGCAGTTCGTTATCAAATTGCAACTTATGATGCAGCTACTCGCATTCGTAAATGAGCAAGTATTTTTTGTTGCAGTCAAACCACACTGGAAAAGCTGACTCTCTCCGTAAATCTCATAACAATGGAAAGCTACGAGAAGCATCACTACGATAAGGAATTGCTCGCTAACACTGGTAAGCGGCTGCGTTGTTCTCTTTACCATCTTATCTAAAGAGCTATTCAGACCTACGCGGTATTTGCTACCCATTGACGCTCTAGATAGCGAAACACGTGAAGGTCTGAATACGCGCTCAACTTATAATTTAAAAAACGTAAGCTGATAAAGTAGATACTGCATCGATGATGTGAGACCAGTTGTTGATTACGCGCCGGGAGAACGGGCCATATCTACCCTTTCTTAGTTTCTTAGGCTTAGGTTCTACAGGTATGAAACCTCTATTTTCATTTAAGGCCCATACACCAGTGAAAGTGGCGCCCCCAAGTATTTTATCTTATAATTACGTTAAACGCAGCAAGTTTTAAAAATCCATCGTGCAGTTTGTGGTATCTATTATAAGTTATTTATGAATGCCTCGTAATAGTTTCATTTTGTAAAGCTTAGGCAGAGATACAAAGTTGCGCTTTTAGGACACCAAACTCTATTTTAGCATCTCCTCCTAACCTATGGACCCCTAGGGAGGCATGCACCGGCGTCAGCGAGCTGCTGGCTTTCCTGGAGGACATCGGGTGGTTGGATTAGACTAACAGCCCCCCACCCGACACGCAAAAAGGGCCCACTTGCGGCCTAGTTGCGGAAACCAGCCCAGAAACAAGTAACAAGTAACCTCCTAACCTATATGAGATAATTATTACAGAGGTATTAAAAATAGCTTATAATAGATACCACAAACTGATAGTAGGATTTTTAAAATTTCCTATGGTAAACGTAAAAATATGATAAAATAGGTATCGCTGTCATATTGACTCGGGTATGCTCCTTAAGGCGCATACCCGAGCCAATCTGACAGAAGAGACTAAAAATACCTGCGTTTAACGTAATAATAAGATAAACTAATTGGAGGTGCCACTTTCGCTGCTGTATGGGCCTTAACAATGAGCCTTTTCCATTTGAAATATAATAGCTTAGAGTTAAGTATTATGTATGTATAATGTTGTTTTGATAGCCTATTGTTGAATTAGTTTAGGGTTCCGTGCCCAAATATTAAAACGAAACCCTATTACTAAGATTCCGCTTTCCGTCCGTTTCCTTGTCCGTCCGTCACGAGGATGTATCTCATGAACCGTGATAGTTTGACAAATGAAATTTTCTGTATTTCTGTTGCCGCTATAACAACAAATACTAAAAAAATATAATGCAATAAATATTTAAAGGGGCTCTTATACAACAGACATGCTTTTTTGCCGTTTTTAGATAAAATGTACGGAACCCTTCGAAGTCGCACTTGGCCGGTTTGTTTTATTTGTATGATGTTTCCATTTTGTTACATGACATGACAAAAAACAGCAAAGATTTACTGGATTTATCGATTATTAGCATTTCTATGTTGCACATTGCAGCAACATTGTAATAGGGGTGATAATTTCTATGTAATCCCAAACTAAAATAATTGTGAGAACTTACTGCGACAGCCGGGTAAAGGGTAGTAACTCTAAAAAAGAAGACTAAAGCCGACTCTGGCCCAAAGGTTTAAATTAAAAGAAACTAACGCTTTTTCCCACGCTCTGGCGAATGAGGAACTCTGAGAGTGGGCTAATGCTATTGAAGCAAGAAAACTAATTATCTTAACTGTTATAACAGGGGTTTGAAATTTATTGCATAATCTACCTACGAAATCCTATTAATATGAACGTCTCTGTACCTATTACAAGTTTTTATGCATCATCATTGACGCCCATGACATCCCATCTTACTGTTGGATATAGGCCTGCCTTTGCTTAACCGATTACTTGTTCATTGGTCTCTATTCCTGATAAATACAAATACAATTGCTTGTTCGATAGTAAAACATACATTAATAGTTGTTTTCCACATATGAAATTCTAATTCAATGCATTCATATAATGATATACATACTTGTGTTGAGCGTTTACGCTCTTCCACGACTTCAATTATGTAAACAACTGAGGTTTTATAATAAAAATAAAAGTAAACATTTGCTAGGCTTTTATAAGTAAATTTAAAAAGTAAATTATTTGGTCGTTATGGATTACTTTCACAAAGATAATCAAGCTTGTAGCCAACCTGTCATCACTTTGCCCGACCAAGTGTTTTGTCTAATTCCACTTGAGTTCCATTATCTCGAGGGTGAATTCATAACACCATGCCTTTTATTTTGGAAATAGCGCATTAATATAACATTTTAATATAAACTCATTAAACATAACCTTGATATAAATTAATCCGCCCTTTGAACATGGTCGTGAATGTGTGATGAATCTCATATTAATTATACAAACGTAATAGTCCAGTCAATACAGAAAATTTAATATTGGTTGTTGGTCTCATCGATGTTGCATTATATTTAAATCTGATTATGGTGAACCTGATAAATAGACCTGGGTACCATGGATAAATGATATATGAATCCCCGAGTTTGAATGACTAATGCCCAAGTAATTAGAAATTCCACTTTTCAAAATGTTATTAAACGCGAACAAAACGTGCAGAAGTGATAATTTTTTTGCATAGGCATATTTATTAGCTTTCTATCAATATTAATAATTTTTCTCAGGATGTGACCATACCATGCGACCTCAAATATTATTTTGACTGGACCATACGAGTATATTATTCCGCTACGCAACTGCTGCGCTTTAAACGTCATTTCATGGAATTTAAAATATAGTAAGTAAGCCGAGCTTTATATGCCGGCCTTCTGTAGTATAGTAAGCTTTCGGGGCCTACGTCAAACAATTTAATTCACTTTTAAAAAATGTACTTCTCGTGCCAGCGAGTGAGTAAATTGACGAGTTTTATGCTTTTATAGTATAAAGCATTCTCTACATACAAAGGTATCTTACCTGCTAGTGCGGAGTGAAATATGAATTTATTATAGGTCTACTCTTCCTATAGGTAGGTTATTCTTCATAATTTTAATTAAATCATTGGATCATTAGGAGTGTTTAATCGGTACTTACGTTCCTTACTAATAAGACCAACTTCCACAAAAAGCTTTTTAAGGTACTAGTTATCCAAATGAATCTAATAGGGGTTTGTTTTAAAAATAACTACCAACTTCAGTTTTATGGTTTTTCAAGGATGCTATTTCCCTGATGATGGTGCTGATGATTTATCTAGAATAGAAATACATATTCTGTCAAAATTTCTACTGCCTAGTTCATAAAACACAGCCCGCTGACAGACAGACCCGAAGGCTTAGTAATAGGTACAAATTTTTAGACCCTTACACGTACAAAATCCTAACAAAATTATCAGTCCAGAACTGATCTTCTTTCGTTCTATGCTATCCGTCTTCATTGATACAAATTCGGATTCGATTTATAGACTGCCTATTTGGAGCCATTTTTGTTGGTCGCACTACCACATCGGTTTGCAAGCGCCTCCGGGGGCAGCGGGCACGTAGGGTATACGTCGCGGATGCGCAACGCGCCGCGAATGCTTTCGTTTTCGTCTCCTTCGTCTTCAAAGTAACAAAACCAACAGCAGTGTTACCTTGTGGTATCCGAGCTCAGTACAGAACGCACCTCAGTGGTGCAACTGACCCTGTCACTCCGATGCCTCTCTCTCTTTCCAACCTTCACCCAAATTGTCAGTGAGTGCTCTTGATAAAATAAATCCTTATTAATCAATTAACGGTTTCCTTCAAGACATAACAATTGGCGACGATCAGTGTCAGAACCTAGTGCAAAATAATAGTTAAACATTGTTGGAAAATTAACAACTTCACGAAATAATCGGACAAATAAAATTCACGAAGGTTGGAATTTGCAATCATTTTAGGCATCAAGCCACGCCTGCCGACTTGACTGTCAAACTCAAACAACAACAAAAAACCCATCAATCTAATCATCAAGCAACGCCTTTTCATTTTCGTCCATTTGGTTGGTTTTGCAATTTGTATTCCTAAATTTCGATCACATTACTGTATTACTTCTACAATCGATTCATGTCTGAGGCAGAACCCGAGGAAACAGTAAAAGATAGTGAGATTGTCGAATTCGTAAAGTCGGGCAAGAGATCCTACATTTACAAATGCAATAAACCACAGTTGAAACAAATATTGGAGGAGGAAAAAGTTCAATATTTCCAAGATGCAAGCATAGACACGTTACGTAAATTGTTGAGTGATTTTTACAAAAATAAAACGAAATTATCAACAGCGGCGGCACTAAAAATGTCTATCTGTGGAGACACAAAACCATTTGATGGGGACCGGTGGCAAGTTTTCCTACAACAACTGGAATGCTTCATCATAATCAACGACATAGCGGAGGAAAAACAAACGCCCCTATTAATTACAAGACTATCACCCAAGGTATTTGAATGCCTGACATGCTTGTGTACGCCGGACAAGCCGGTAAACCTGCCATTCAAGAATTTGTGTGCTAAGTTGGCTAAATCAAATCGTACCTGCCGCACACATTTTACTTACTTTTGGAGTCATACCTGAGCAATCGTATCTTCCAAATCAAGGTCGGAGAGGATACTTCCAGTTTCCACAACATAATTGCTGGCGTGCCCCAAGGATCAGTTCTGGGGCCGGTCCTATATTCTATATTTACAGCTGATTTGCCAGTAGCACCAAACGTAACCACTGCTACATACGCCGACGACACAGCTATCCTAGCAAAGAGTAAAGATCCAATCGCAGCATCAGAACTACTTCAAACCAGCCTGAACCAAGTGGAAGCCTGGTTAAAGAAATGGAGGATAGAAGCCAGTACAACCAAATCAGTGCAAGTTACCTTCACTCTAAGACGAGGCGACTGTCCACCAGTCTACCTAGGCAACCACCCTCTGCCTGTCACCGCTACTGTTAAATATCTCGGAATTCACCTGGATCGACGTTTAACATGGAAAGCACATCTACAGAAGAAAAGAGACCAACTCAGACTGAGATGTAGAGAGCTCTACTGGCTCCTGGACCGGAACTCGAAACTCTCCACCGACAACAAACTCCTGATTTATAAAACTGTCATAAAACTGATTTGGACCTATGGCATCCAACTGTGGTGCACAGCTTCCACCTCTAATATTAATATAATCCAGCGCTTCCAGAATGGTCTTCTTAGAAAAATCACCAACGCACCCTGGTACCTAAGGAACTCTGAACTATATGACATTCTAAATATTCCAACTGTTTCTGATGAGATCCAAACAACAGCTAAGGCATACCGAGAAAGACTCGAAAACCACCCCAACCAATTGGCTCGGAATCTTACAGAACCCTTATACCAGAGAAGACTGAAAAGAAAGGACATAATTGACGGTCCACAAGACCCAGGAGTGAGAGTGCAGGAGTGTGCTCCACCCGACACACAATAGAAAGCCCAAAAATCTGCTCATAGTTTACCAAACTGATCGAGGATAAAATAAGGAAAAAAAAAAAAAAAAAGTTTGCTAATAAATTATGATAAACACTGGAAAGAGTGGAATTTAGGAAAAGGAACCAAGGACCAAATTCATGCAATTCAATGCATTCAAGATTATGTTCTAGAACTGAGAAAACTGGCTTCCAGGTATCAGTTCAAAGACCAAGAAGACCAAATCAAAGAAAAATTAATGGATGGTGTATTTTCCAAGCTGATAAGATATGAACTGATGAAAGCGGAGGCTGACATTTCCTTGGAAAAATGCATTGAAATTGGGAGAACAGTAGAAGCAGCAATGTCACATACCCATGGGTCAGATGCTCAAAGATTGATTAAAGAGAGGTTCGCAGCAGTATTTAGCCCGGGATGGGGAAATTTCAAAGGAGATGAAATATCATTAAAATTAAAACCAAATTCGAAACCAAAATGCTTACCAGTAAGGCGAGTACCATTTGCGCTGCGGGAAAAGGTAAATAATGAAATTGACAGATTACTGAAAAATGGTAGAATCACACCGGTAGAACATAATGAATGGGGAACTCCAGTAGTTCCGTTACTAAAGGCGGATGGTTCAGTAAGGTTGTGTGGTGACTACAAACTGACAGTAAATCAGTGCTTAGAGATTGATCATTTTCCATTACCCCATGTGGATGATATTTTTAATACCCTGAAACACGGAGAATACTACTGCGAACTGGATCTAAAAGAAGCCTATCTACAGGCACCACTTAGTTTAGAAAGTCAAAGTTGTACCACTATAGTCTCAGAATCAGGCACATCCATGTACAAATTTTTGCCTTATGGGGTAAGTTCAGGACCGGGGGCATTTCAACGCTTAATGATAAAAAAACTTATCGGAATTCCTAACACAATTGTTTTTATTGATAACATATATAATAAAGGAAAAAGTATGCAGGATACATTTGAAACATTATGTCAGGTCCTACAGAAGTTGTGAAGAATGTGAATTTAAACTTAAAGCAGAAAAATGTAAATTCTTTACAACCAGCTTAGATGTTTTTGGATTCTCTGTAAACAAAAATGGTATTAGTGTAATAAGGAGTAATATTGAACCAATTTTAAATGCTAGTCCCCCAACAAACATGACATTGCTAAAATCATTCTTGGGAAAGGTCAATTATTATGCACGTTTTTTGGAAAACATGGCTACT
This sequence comes from Eupithecia tripunctaria, assembly GCA_955876795.1. Taxonomy (NCBI): domain Eukaryota; kingdom Metazoa; phylum Arthropoda; class Insecta; order Lepidoptera; family Geometridae; genus Eupithecia; species Eupithecia tripunctaria. The sequence goes on along the minus strand of OY041602.1, from coordinate 7,666,827 downwards.
GTGCTAACACCTTTATATGACTGCACAAAGAAAAATAAGTTTGAGTGGTCAGTAAAGTGTGATGAAGCTTTTAATTCAATAAAAAAGAAATTAGCAAATGTTACCAATTTAAAACATTATGATCCTAAATTACCATTAATCCTTACCTGTGATGCATCTGAAACTGGGTTAGCCGCAGTATTGTCCAACAGATATAATAATGGTATAGTGAAACCAATTGCTTATGCTAGTAAAAAATTAAATGATGTAGAACAAAGATATACCACCATCGATAAAGAAGCATTGGCAGTCATATTTGGAATAACAAAATTTTATAACTATGTTTATGGCCGTTTCTTTGAATTAGAGACAGATAATGCTGCCTTAGTAAGAATATTCGGTCCCACAAAAGCATTCCAAAGATGGCAGCTAAAAGGTTGCAACATTATGCCATTTTTCTCTCTGCCTTTACCTATAAGGTTAGACACATAAAGTCTTCAAGAAATCCTGCTGATATTTTGTCCAGAACAGTAAGAAATGAGAATAAAGAAATTAATGAATTATCCGTGACTAGAGGTGAAAACCTTAGCATGACTTGTTATACAAATAATTCAGAACACAACTTGATAAACTGGAAAAAAATTCAACAGGAAACAAAAATAGATGTAACACTATCAAAAATAGTTAGATATTTAATGGATGGATGGCCCGATAAGAAATCTTTAGATAAAGAAATATTACCTTTGTATAACCGAAAAAATGAATTAACATTAGATATGGGCTGCTTATTTTGGGGATACCGAATATTAGTGCCTTATGCAATTAGAGAACTAGTTTTAAGTGAGCTGCATAGAAGTCATTTTGGGGTCATCAGAATGAAAGAAATAGCTCGTTCATATTTCTGGTGGCCTAACCTAGATTCAGAAATAGAAAAAACAATGTCTTGTATGTTTACAAGCAGTAAAACACCTACACAAACAATGAAACCATGGCCAGTACCACCCTCAACCTGGTATAGAATACATGAAGATTTTTTAGGTCCCTTTTGTAAAAAAATGTTCCTGGTAATTGTAGACAGCTACTCAAAATGGCCTGAGGTATTTGAAATGTCAAACATAACCAGTAACCGAACATTAGATGTTTTTAAAAAATTATGCACAACATTTGGATATCCAGTACACCTAGTAACTGACAACGGCCCTACATTTACTAACCAAGAATTTACAGATTTTTGTAAATCAAACCAAATAAAACATACATTCACACCACCATACCATCCGGCAACAAATGGTGCAGCAGAAAGATTTGTTGAAACTTTTAAGTCTGCAGTGACTAAAATAAAAGAAAGTGGGCATAGTTTGATTTCAGCAATTAATTTGTTTTTGTTTGATTATAGAAGTACACCCCAACGCACCACTGGAGTGACACCAGCTCGATTAATGTTGGGTAGGGAGATTAGGAACAGATTTAGTTTATTGCGCCCACCTCCTATTACAGAAATTGCACAGGAGAAAGCTAAAACTTGGCATCAAGGCAACAGAGTCACAGGGTTTGAGGTTGGTCAAAAAGTTATGGTAAAAGACTACAGGAAAGGAGCCAAGCCAAGGATTCAAGGTTTGATTGTAGGGGAGAGTATTGCTGGTGTTAGTTATATTATTGATGTAGAAGGCTTCAGGTGGAAACGCCACATAAACCAAATGTTATCTTGTTCACAATGTTTAGAATTAAAAGTTTTTTTTAAGTTAAGAACTTTATTGCTCATATAGTTAGAATAGATAAGTAATTGTTTATAACATAAGTTAATGTTAAACATAGTTTATGGGGGGAAGAGTGTGGTATCCGAGCTCAGTACAGAACGCACCTCAGTGGTGCAACTGACCCTGTCACTCCGATGCCTCTCTCTCTTTCCAACCTTCACCCAAATTGTCAGTGAGTGCTCTTGATAAAATAAATCCTTTTTAAGCAATTAATGGTTTCCTTCAAGACATAACATACCTCATCGTAATCCATTTTGTTACTGAGTGTACTGTATTTACGTTGTAAATTTGCTGTGAAAACGCGACGAAAACGTTGCGTATGTTTAAATGGAGTCGTACTGAAGTATGAGAGTCGAATAATTTCAAGGACGCACTACTCGACACGCATAAAATTTAATCTTGATTCAAAGCACAACATTCAAAGTGCCTGGGGCTCGGCAAATTTGCTGTAAGCGGAATGATAGAACCGTACGTGAAAGCTCTATCTACCTATATCGTATCCATTTTGAATGGAGCACAAACGTAAACAAACCGCCCATACTTAACCTAAAATTCACTTTGTTGGAACGTCCTTGTAAACGTAATTTACATTACTTGTCGATTTTAGATCCTCCCTTCAAAAATTGCTTACAATTATATCTGAAACTCAACGCCAAGCAAGTGAGATTTTGTTATTTGTGTCGTACTTTGTTTACTAACATGCTTCATTCAAAATGGATAAACCATAGTCAGTAGCTCTTAGCTAATATGCCGTGCCGCGGCCGCGTGTATGTGAAATGGCCCAAAATGGCACAAAAGGCCGAAACACTGAAATGGCAGGGCAGTAGCGAGAAGTTTCTGTTTCAATGCATATAAACTTTACGCCAATTAATATTAAGATCATATTGATCATGCAAGCGCTGCTATATTTTTAGAATTGAAGTTTTGGAATTCAAAATCCAATGTCATTGAAACTTTTCGCTGCCGCTGGCTTAACCTTTAGGTGTGAACCAGCCTTATGGTCCGTGTCATATTCGTATTGCTTACAGCGGAACGCGTGGGCACCCTGGAGGTAAATCCAGCAGCGGATCTCGAGCAGCTGCGTTTACTCATAAAGAACCTCCTCCAAAAATCTCAATCTCATTCCAGCATCGTCGACTGGTGGTTCGTCGATTGTAAGTATCTATAGCAAGTTGTTGTGTTACCTTTTTATCCTTTCTCTCAAAAAAAAAAAAGTAAGTAGGTACCTACAAAATAATAAACATTTCTCATTCATTGCTATAGGTAACGAACCGATCCATCGATAGATAGTTAAAAGTGTTAAACCCAAACACAGAGGTATCCTCGGAATGAGTACACTGGTGACCTGTGCTACAGGTTTTCCATAAACCCTTAACAGGCACCAGTCTATCACAACGCAGGTATCCATATCAACGCTTTTACTGCCCAATCTCTGTGGCGCGCCTGAAGAGACGCGCCGGTTGCGACATGGGCAGGGAAAGAGTTAGGTCACTATGTAATCTAGACTTGTAATGTAACCTTGTGAGAGAAAAATAAATATTCTTATTATTATTATTATACTCGTATAAAGAGATGCCAATCCTGTACGCTGAGTACAAACCCTCCTGTCGCAATTGAAGCTCACGCACACACAGTTAACAACTGACGACGTTATCGTAAAATAAAATACAGATCTATGGATAATGATTTATTTAAAAAAAAAATCATACTGAATATTTATAATCTAAAATATTAAAATGAATCGCTAAATGTGTTAGTAAGTGCATAACTCAATAACGCCTGGACCAATTTGGCCAATTCTTTTTTTTATGTTTTTTAAAGCTCAAGGATGGTTTTTACGGCGAGAAAAATTCTAATAATTGCCGGGAAAACACCGAATGAATGGTTGAAGGTCAAATTTTGGAAAATTCTCAATAAAGTTTAAAATTGACATATCACCAAAACTATAAAACTTTAGTTTGGGAAAGTAAGGTCCAATAATTAGCAAATGACCTCCTCTATTTGAGAAATCGCTATGGCGGGTTGAGTTCCAGTCACCCTGTATATTAAATATGGTAACAAATTTAAATGGTACATAGATTGCAAAATATCAGATAATCTTGAGGTTAAAAAAGCTTGGGACGAGTTTTTCTCCAGCTCAAAAAACTAACAACCTAACAAGGTAAAGGTTTCTTAAGTGAACAAAAAATTTAAGTACTAACTAACTTAATTTCCTAGTTTTACTTATGTAACTTGAATTTTGTGTTTTACCTATTATGCTTAATAATAACAAGTGTAAATTAACAAATTCAAAAAGCCCCTCCTCATTTTTCTGCTCCATCATCAGATCACCATCTTTCTGTAATCTATTCACTAATCGATTCTCATAAGCCCGATATATTTGTTTACTGGCCCATCTGAACTTGTGATGGTGGTGATGTTACAGCATCAGGTAACAGTTACCATGTCTTTGCATATTGTTGAAGTGACAGGATACCAAATTCCGAATCGTAAATACCACTGGAAGTTGCTCATAGCCTTTCAACCGCTAAAAAGAGCTGACAATCTTCAAACAGCTGAACTCACTTTCATAAGACATTACATAGCTCACATTACATACAAACGAACACTCGATCACGTCAGCTTTCAAACAAAAACAATCGCAATAAAATCGGTCCATTCGTATAAGAGCTACGATGCCACAGACAGACACACAGATACAAAGATTCAGATTCATTTATTAAGATTCAGATTCATTTATTAATAACGCTTGTTACATGTCATCAAAGGATAAAAAAAATAATTAAATTACAAATGAATAAAATTATAAAAAATTACAAATAATAAATTGTACAGTACAGTAATAAGTACCAAGCCAATAAGGCATACATTTTACACCGTAAGATCGTTTTCTACTGTATATAAAGCTTGCTCGATAAGCCAGTTCAAACTTATAACACCTCCTTCCGTTTTCGGTCGGGGGTTAAAAACGAGTTAATAACGTAAAAGTGACTAATTTAGTAAGTAGCTCAGTTAAATTTACTATTTGTGTATGGATCTGATTTGTAGTAATAGAACTTATTATACATAATTAGACCTACCTTTGTATACATCAAATCCAAATGCGTAAGGATAAGCCGTCATATAATAAATAATAGGTATCAAAAATGATAATCTTTATCGACAAAGAATACACTCGAGGCACATCACTAACTCACGACTACGAGCAGTGGCCTTACCACGCGGTTGAACGTATTCTGATAGCTTCAATATGTTAATTATCCATTGCGGTATTAGAACTCAACGTTCGAATAGTCATTACCACAGAGTAAGCATTGTAAACAGTTTACAAGAAAATCACAACTGGCTATCAGTCACATAATAAAGACGTTGCGAACTCAAGACATCAATCAAATTATAATTATTTTTATAGTTTTAGTATGAAAAACATATTATTTTGAGTACTTATCGATGGTATGTGATTCCATTTGACTTAAAGTTTATAATTTCACTTCTATTTTTGCAAATTACTATTGAACAATTTGGCATTTTCGTCCAACATGAAGATCCGTCGTAGCCAACGTTCGAACTTCAACTAAATGAAACTATTACTGCCGCGAGCAATTTTTGGGCATATTGCTGCGACACCGGCCCCGCCCCCATTTCATATCTTCTTAGTTTCTGATATCTGTGAACCCATAGTATTCCAAGTAGTACTAGCATTAGGGGGGAGGTAATGCCCATAAAACCCTCTTAGTCGCCCTTTTTATGTACCTACATTTATTATACCATAATATCAGTCATTTAGTACCCACATCACAATCTCTGTTTACTTTGGGGCCAAATGCTGTGTGAAAACGTACGAATTATAAACATAATTCCCTTTTAAAGTTTTTGCACACTGTATCTTAATATTATAAGATTATGTTGATTATGGAATACCTTATTTTAAACCATAACTCGATATTGAGGCGGGGTGGTTGGTTAATTTAGTTTTACGGTGGCTCCAAACATTTACTTTAATGACTAAAGTTTGTACAAAGGATTAACCTTTAGGGTAAAATTTCAGTTAAAATTAAATGGCCGGTTATTGTTATTAAATCTAATACTAAAACATCATTTATACTGACTGGCAAAAAGACAGACTGCAATGTCTGTCTTTCTGCCAGTCGCTACAAAGGCGGTGAGTTTTTCTACAAGAATAAAAAATACTTAAACTGAAAATTAATTAAAGTTGAGGGCGAAGTTATTTTTTCTAGAAAGCTTACAAGATCGCGTTTCAGCTACAGTGCCTTAAAGACTTTACTTCTTTGAGGATATTCTGGCATAGCTTTATTTAGTAAAGCTTTGGTGCTTTTAGCGGCTACAAAAGTTTGATCTCATTGAGTTTAGTCCAGTATTATTTTTGAAACCTCAACCTATGTATACAACATTAATTCAATGAGATTGACTCATTGAATTAATGTTGTATACATTCGCATAAAATCGTATACATTAGAAATTGCCTAGATAAGTTTAACCTAAGAATGCTATATACGCTGTTGGCGTACCTTTTTTGTAATAATACCTTATTGCACAAAAACTTAACTAATAAGCACGACATGTCGTGATATGTATGTTCTCTTTCCTTTAATGCCATGAATCATGCATGATTCATGATATTAAAGGAAAGAGAACATACCTACCTAAGTGAACTTTACAAGATAACCACCAGCAGGCAGCACTACCAACAATATTAAGTATATTTCTATCACTAGACGCATTTACTTCCCAGTACACTCGTATTAAGAAGTAAAGATTTTCTTGCAAGGAAAATTAACAGTCAGGAGAACTGCTTTGGCCCGAGGCACTCCTGTGCCTCGGGCCAAAGCAGCACGTAAAGCCGTTGGTCCTAGGCCTAAACTCACCCCTTTCGTGTCGGTCTGACGTCCCATCGGATTACAAGTGTGGGAATAGAGAGAGCACTTGTGTTTACGCACACACTTGTGCACTAGAATAAAATGTGCTAATCTCCGTTGAGACTGGCCACCGTAATCAAAACTCGGCTAGAAGGATATTATCATAGCATATAAAAAGAGAGGAAGGTACGAAGTTTTTATTTTGCTTTATAGGAATTACAGGTAGGTTATACTAAAAATTACTCTAATCATCAGTAATCAAAAAATAAATGGAAATTTGCACTTGTTGATCGGTTCGTGGTCGTGTCTTTGACTGTTAGAAGACTGTAAAATTTATCGTTGTGAACTCGATAAATAAATTCCTCGTCTAATAATGATACAATTTCATAGGTTGGTTGGTCATTATTTTATGGTTAGGAATATTTATCACCGCACGCGCCCTCCGGATATTCTGAAATCTGTGGTTATTGCACAGCTTGCTGGCTCCTCAAACGAGGTCATTAAGAATTTCCGTTGAGATAATCCTGCAGCGCTGGGGTTTGTGGGTACTTGAACGATTTAACAGTAAACATTTAAAGAAGTAGCCAATAGTAGCTGAGCTGGAGAAATATTCTTTCCTAAAACTGATACTATATAATCTATATGTTATAATAGTACCAATATACGACTTACTCTGTTCCTCTCTTTGTGTTATCTATCTACAACTAATAGGAAAAATAAATTAAATCGTTTTGATCTATGATTGTTTAGAATAATTATGAATAAAGGTGCTCGTCCGGATCTGAATCAAGGAGTAAAATCCAAATCCTTACGCCGATAATGATCTATATAAATTCCTTTCGCAGCTGTAACAGCAGAGCGGTTTTTCCGCATCAACAAAGCTCAAGAGAATGTCCACTACCCCGCGGACATTTCACAAGAGGACATTTATATTCTGAACTCAACTTTGATGACTCCGGACACCGAGACCACGAGTGTCCACCCGGCGACCACCGCCACGGCTTCTCTGGACCAGACCGGGCCTTCGATCTCGCTGGAAACCACAACCGAGTGGTCTGTCTCGCTTGACACCTCGCAGAGCCTGGATATCCCCATCGCTGGAATCTCCATCGACGTGACTGAATCTCATTCCAGGTAAGTGTCTTATCTGCCGTCGTCGACACCAAAGTAACCGACGTCAGAAGATAAAAAGATCTTCACATAGACAGGACAAATAGGGGGAAAAAAATCATAATCAATTTTCAATTAATGGAGGAATTGACAAAAACATGTTTAAAATACAGAACAGATTAAAAAATCACAAAAGGAGGAGGTTGCTTTTGTAACCTTTCGAAGTCTGATAAAAAAAACACACAGAAGGAGAGATACCAGATTCAAATGATATTGTGCATCTGAAATGGAAACAATAAAGACTCTACTGATCACCTGGAATAACTCAGCATAGCATATAAATCATGTAAAATAGCAGTCTTCCTACACTCTTGAAGTTTGAAGTTATGTTACCTACTTAGTGACAGCCAAAGATTCGAAAATAAATCGTTAGATACACGTTTAAGCTCAAAAACATTGTCATTTACTTTAAATGCGTCCGTAAACAAAATGCCGACGCACGCACACTATGAATAGATAAATTTTGTATTTTTGTCAATAAATAAACCTAACTAACGAAATATACGGTGCAATTTGAATTGTACTTAATTTCTTGTTTTCGTTTACATAAGAATACAAATCAACCCAAATTACATCTCAAACTGGGTGATCGAACATAAATAGAAATAGGGTGCGAATAGAAATTGGTAAGTAGGTTGAACATGGTTGGAGCAATGGCTCAACTCGGTAAAAGACTACAAATATCATTAAATTATGTCAAAAAATCGCGAAAGTTCAAAAAGTTTATAAAAGTATTTTCATTTATAATAAGTTTTATATCAGCATAGTTGGTACATAGTATCAAGATGTACCAACTCCAAAAACCCAAACTATGTGGGTTTAAGAGTAAAGGTCAGTAGCTATTCTAAAAATATAGTTAATATGTGCCTATAATAAACCTTACTGTTATCATTGCCATTTATTGTACAATCACATTGCACGAACTGTTGTGGCACACCACAAAAACACAATTTGCTGATTTCAAATAAGTGAGCTTACTCACTTCGCTTGGCAACAAACACAGCGCGGTATCACTATGGAATGGGCCTATCTAACTATTTAAATCTTTGCATGTGGCAACATTATAAATCACGATTTAAATCTTTGGTTACAGTCTTATACTATGTTGTATGTTTGCCATCGTTGCATGCGTTCACGTTTGCAACAATGGCAAACATACGAGAACGCGGTGTTAGGTGCGAGTATCACAAGATGCTAGTCTAAACATTTTTTGGACACTTATTACCTACTAGTAGTTCTCCGAACGGTAAACCTAGCCAACACTCACTATTGTTAAACCGTATCCGTTTATCAGGTAAAATTTTTCATATAACCGGGTATTTGCATTATTTACAGAAAAACAGGCAAATTCTCTTTTAATCGTGTTTTATTCAGTATTCAGTCTCCTTAACGTTCTCTTACTACCTACCTAATTAATTAAGAACCAAATTTACTTTTTATCACAGAAAAGTCTGTACCTAATAGGTATATAAAATCTTAGACACAGTAAAAAATTATAAATCATCATTTTAATTGTTTGTTTTGAAAATTTGCTAATAATTATTATCCTTAAGTTGCTAATTGCTCCTAATTTTTCGTGAATTTTGATGAATTATTTGATCAAATTGGGAACATTTATAATACCTTTTTGGGATATTATTTGATTTCTTAGAAATTACCCACAGTGTAAATAGGTATATAAGTATAATAATAACCAAAAACTGTAGGATCTTATTGAAACTTGGCAGGGAGATAAGTACCATAGTATCCCGGAGACCCACATAGACTAAAGTGAAAAATACATGCAGAGCCATGGCCAGCAGCTACATAGTTATTATTGTAGACTGATCGCTAACCGATTAAGTTTTTCTTCTTCCTCTTTTCGCAAGAGCAAGAGCTTCATGTTCCTAAGTCTAGTAAGAATACACTATATCCGACAGTCTTCGAGAGCGAGATAAGGCAACGTAAGAGTACCCTGGCGCTAGTTCCCTTGAACCTATATCAACTACTACCCTAGGCAGTGTTTATCCCTGTGCCTTGTGGATTGTGACTGCCCATGCTAATATACGAGGGAACTGGGTTCTCGCACATGTCACCTCTCCGGACCGCTAAGCTCTGGTCACAGCGCCTATTATTGGCACAGGAGACCATTATAATGGTTGAATTCGATAATTACATAGGGCCAGACATAATAATGTCTGGAATTCAACCATTATCACCAAAGGACGATCAGTTGGTGGGCAACAATTCCAAATGGGTAAAAATCCCAGGGATCCTTTAACTAAGCCCTTCTTGACCCATAAATTTGTTTTCAGCATTACTCTACATCCAACGCACAGGTATATCATTTTTTCTAATCCATGAGCTAGGCGATCTGCACAAGCCTGTGCTTTTTATTATTGTGTTGTGCGGGCACATACAACGCTATATACTCGATTGTCTTGAATTGAGATTGAGAGTGTGAACTCCATCAATGATATCATCTCAACTTTTCATCACACTTGGTTCAGGCTTTGACTGACAAGTAGGTATTTGAACCTTTCGTGCACTACGTTCACGAGGTTCAATTAACGAGGCAGTGTATATAGTAAGAGCCAAGCCAACATTAATGCTCTTACCTATTAAGTTTTAATCCCTCGCTGGGTCAGCATTGTAATCTGAAATTTTCCACCTAGTTGGGAACAAAGCTATTTTGAATTCAATTGTGCTCATATTTTAGCGAAGCGGAATTTAAACTGGAATCTATTTATTTAATGTACGAAATATAATGATTATCATTATATTTCGTACTATTTTCCACGTGAAACGTGTGTTTATCTGTTGGAAGTCATTAATTTGGCAGACATCCTCGTCTTGTGCATTTAATATAATGACTTTACTGCCTATACTTACCCCCTTAACCATAACGGTATGCTAACATAAAACAGCTGCTAAGTAGTGTTATTTCTCAGTCTGACTTATGTCCATAGAAGAAAATGGAGATTTAGCAGTGCACACTGCTAAATCTTGCTCTGTCTTAGTTAGATAGCAGACTATTACGAATAAGGGGGCTAGTGTAAGTATCTGTCTTTTTTTTGATAGTAAAGATGGTTTCCAAAAAACCGCATAAGGGTTATTTCTATCTCATTTGAACTGATTTATGGGATAAAAAGTAGCCTATGTTCAATTCCAGATCGAAACCTATACCTTAGGCAAAATATCAGCCCGATCCATTCAGTTCAGGATTTATAATGTTGCTGAGGTTCAGTAGGTTTTGATGTAAAGAATTAAAAATATCCGTCCATCCAAACTTCTCCATAGTATTTGTGTGAAGTGTGGTTATCTAAGAAATCAATCAATATCTCAAAAATGTTTTACCTCGTCGGGAGCTCTCGTCAAAATTTGAAGGGGATTGGATGAACTTCAATGTTTTCCTCAAAAGTCTCAATGTTTTTCAACTCGACTTTTCGACTGAGAGAAGTATGCGGGTTCAAGTCCAGTCAAAAACGGCGAAACTATTGTGATATTAGTTTATTTCTTAGAAATTACCCCGAATCTGGAATCCTATGGTAAGGACTTACGCTCTATACTAACAAAAACCTCGTGATAAAATCTGTTTAACTTTTTTGTTTCTTCAAACAGTGAATCTGGCCCTGGCAGCCCAGTGAGAATAGAAGACACTCAAACAACCTCTACCGCGTCTGTTTCTCCTAAAACCTCTTCCAAGATAGCCTCTCCTCTGAAGTCTCCTCTCCCCTCGGCGAAGGTGTCGCAAGCACCGCCGCAGCAAGATTTGCCACCACTCTGCCTGAGTCCACCATCGAGGGATCATTTACCAAGCTGTGACTCCATCGCCAAATTCAAGACGTATGTATCAACTTGCCATTTAGATTTATCGGATTTTGCTGTTACGATTGTTGCTATTGTTTTGCATAAAACTATATAAATAAATATGAAATCGGGTTATAACAGAAAAACAATAAATTGAGACTGATATTCTGAAAGGCCAATAACGGCGAAGGTAACGTACGTACCATATTATGTTGTTCTACATACTTACAAGTCGGATTTAATTTATCTTTTATATTTATCAATATAATAACATAACTTAACTCAGATACCGATTCTAGATAACACCTATTATTACTGATTTAAATATTTGAAAAATGATGTACCTATGCGATAGCGTTGGCGATACGTACGGTAGTTTTAAACATCGTAAGCATTATTTCATACCACCTTCATACACACCTTTATATAATCACCAGACTGAGGCATAAGATTGACCTATACCATGTCCATTTTGAATGAGGCATAAACGTATACAAACCGCCCATACTTAACCTAAAATTCACTTTGTTGGCGCGTCCTTTTATACGTAATTTACATTACTTGTCGATTTTAGATCCTCCCTTCAGTAAAAATTGCTTACAATTATATCTGAAACTCGACGCCAAGCAAGTGAGTTTTTGTTATTTGTATCGTAGTTTATTTACTAACATGCTCCATGCTGGATGGATAAACCATAGTTTCCACGCTCCCGGCATGCAAGTGTTTAATAAAAAATTCAATACGTTGGCGATACGCGGATTTATTTGTGTTTCGGGTCTGTTACTTTTTAATTCAAACGTTACTCGTTTCTTTTATAAAACGAGTAACCAAAAATTAAAGTATATTGAAAATGGGTTGACTAAAAAAATTCAGTCTAGAATATGTTTTTTTTTACATTTCACCGGTTTGAATGTGTGAAAATGTTAAAAAAATAACATATTCTACCAATTGAAAGTAAAGTAAATCCTATAAAATGTGCAAAGGTTAGTTGACAATTTTATCCCCATCCTACGACCAGATGCCTTGAAATAAGCGTGCTATCGTACCGTACTAGTGACCTACGCTTATTTCGAGGCATCTTGTGAAATCAAATTGTTTCTTTTATTGTAATTTTCTTTGTCACTAAAGATTTTTTGAGGGATAGTCAGTATTGCAAAATATCAATAAAATAGATGATGTAGATTATAACCCATAAATGCATGTTCACACCGCTGATCATAACGTTCTGACCTGCACAGACGTTGGGAATACTTTTCGTGGGACGTTGGATAGAGTGCGTTTTCGGTAGACGTTGGCTAATAGTACGTTTTCGGGAGACGGACGTTGGGAATTAACAGGTTTCACGCACGCCGTTAGAAATAACACTATTATTTTAATAACTAGCTGCGCCCCGCGGCTGCGCACGCGTTGTTCCTATGAAAACATTAAAAGGTGATTTTCATCCCACGGGAACAGATTTATGGGATAAAAAGTAGCCTATGTTTTATTTCAGTATTAGAATTACCTGTATTCAAAATTTCAGCCAGATCCGTTTAGTAGTTTTGGCGTGAAGAGGTAACATGCATCCATACATCCATACATCCATACATCCACCCAAACTTTCGCCTTTATAATATTAGTGTGAAGTGTGATGTTAAAAGATCCCAAGGCAATGCCTGATTCGCCATGACCAAATAATGGGTTTTATTTATTATTTATTTAGATTATATTGTTTTTTTTACCTATGACGCAAACAGACACACTGAACCAATATTAACTCTATGGTTTGAATATTTTTGTATAGAGAGTATCCCGAGCTTCTTTTTATCGCTATGGAATTTTAATCACGATAGAAGACTTAAAAACAAATAAAAAATGTTCTCTAACATAATGTCCATAAATCGTATGGTGTCCGAGATATCACACTAATTATATACTTATGCGAAAGTTTGTATGGATGAAACTAGTGAACGGATCAGTTACGAACATAAATCAGTTCTCATAGGAATGTAATGCAAATAGCCATAAAACGTTCCCATTATAATTATTGTGAGATCTTTGTTACTTTTTCGCGACATAACTACTGAAAGAATCGGTTCTGTCTAAATGTCTGTGTTGAGTTTGTGATACTGATAGGTACATACCTATTACGCAGACGAAGCGGCGGGTAAAAGCTAGTTCACATATAAAGATACTTACATCTGGTAATATCTCAGAAACACGACACTTTAGCACTAGCACATTATTATAATTTTTAGTGATTTCTACCCAAATTTTATTGTGCGTGGTGATTTTGAAAAAAATACCAAAGTGGCGACCAATGTTAGGGCGAAAATCTTTAAACCCTTTAGCTTGTTATATTTTATATTATATTCCTTTGTTTTAACATAATTTTCAGATATTGTAGTTTGAACAATGCTAAGAATACACGCTCACTAATCAACTGACCTGCACTCTATTCTTTTCTCTCTTCTTCTATTGCATGCAGCATTTATGAAAAACTCTTTGGACTTGACCCGGATGATTTTGGCTATAGGTGAGACTCGCTTGTGCGTTTTATTAGCTAGAAACTAAGTAGATTACACAATGGTAACTATTGTTGTTCTTTTTCACAACTAAGGTACGATATGATGCGAATCACTCTTTTCGAAAAACTTCTAATACGATTGTATTAGAAGTTTTTCAAAAAGAGTCCTCTCAACCGAAAAGACAATCAGACCGTGCCCCAAATAACTGCCATCTCATCAACCAGAGAAACTAGATCGAATGATCGACGAAGATGTTTGAAAAGGGGGTCAGAACCTTTTATACGCAAATAGGTACAGTAAGGACAATTTATCTTGGCAGGTCTTAACATAGGCTCTGCGAACTTGTGCGCATGCGCACTCGTGAAGAAAACTGTATTTGCTAGATAAACAAATATACGATCAGAAAATATTTAATGCAGTGACAAAGTACATATCAGCCCCTTATTCTGATCTGCTAACTTAAAACAGTTGCTAAATAGTGTAATTTCTCTTTCTGATTTACGTCATTAAAAGAAGACTGAGTTACAAATAGATAACAACGTTTTAAGTTAGCAGACTATTATGCATATGGGGGTAAATAAATATCAAAACACAAGCGCAGGTAGGTACTATTCACGTATTTTTACTTTAAAACCCAAAAAACTTTACTCCAATAATTAAAATCAATGGTTATAATTATTAACAACGAACAAAAACACAACGAAAACGTATTGATTTACCACCGGAACTATTCATTTTTGTTGCAAACGACCGCCATCTTTACGATTTCCGTAAAGGATCGCTACAAACTTATCGGGCTGTTTAATTTGCTCGCAGTAACCTTTACCAAAATCGTAAAGTTTGCGACAAAAATCGTAAAGATGGCGGTCGCTTGCGACAAAAATGAATAGTTCCGATGGTAAATCAATTTGAATATTAGAAATGTAACCTTTTCTTTATGTTAATCTACTGTATTTTTGGAAATGAATAGATATTGATTCTTGTAAAGAAAATCAAAATACGTTAAAATATATCCGGTAAAACTTTGGCACCGATGTCGGTCGCCATCTTTGTGGAGACTGCTTGCCCAGTTGTGGTCAAGACAGAGATAGCGATCCGAACACCAAACCAATGCTGACAGGTCATGTACCTCGTACCGAGAATTGCCGAACAAGCACGAAGCTTACGAATTTAACTAATAGAGATGCGCACTGTGTGTGCTTATGGATTATTATTCGAATCGATTGAAATTAAGTAATTAAATGTTTCTATTCGATTTTATAAAAAGGTCTTAACCAAACATAAATAGGTAAATAGGTTAAAAGATTTCTAAAATCTAATTAAATCATGCCTTTTAATCGAGAAAACAGAGTTACTAAAAAAATATATAAATATATATATATATAATTATATTGTTTTACCTTTCATATCTTCTATACCTCTAGGTACACTAAAATGACCAAATTAGAAATGAAACAAATCGATTACGATATTCGATCGTTTAAAGGAATGATTGTGTTTATATGGTGCGTCGCTAGCCTAGACAACCGCCCCGCCCCGCGCACTCCGCCTCATGCCACCATTTGGGTCATAAGTTACTGCGCATCCTTCTGCGCGTATTTCGGACCCCCAGTAAGTAATCAAAGCATCATACATAATTCGTTTTTTAACAAATTATATCATAAGTACAGTTCAGTATTGTGTTAAAACACTTCTTATCACAGTGTAATCATCACATTTATACAATAATTATCTTTATCAAAACTAAGGCATCTAAGGTGCAAGAGCCTCAATAAAAAAAATTCTATCTATCACAGTAATAACTTATTTTACAATAATCTTTCCACCCCACCACGTAATGGGGCTAATCGGAATGTTTATTCCCATCCCACCCATTGATGAGGGAAGTTAATAGGTCGTTGGGAATATATCAATCTGATTTGAGCACGTCAATTTATGCCAAGTTTTTATTGAAAACTTCCACTGATAGTATTAGGATGGTAGTGTGTACGTTCCTTGACACAAGCAGTGTAGTTAGCAAAACATACGCGACAAAAAATCGATAGCATTCTAATATATAAAATAGACCTCGCAAGATTTTACTAGGAGTTTGTTGTAGAAGTGTAAAGTTATCATTATTAATCTTGTGTAACGTAGTTGTGGGCAAAATGTATTACTAGTATTGATATTATGTATGTATGCATATAACTATGTATGTTAAGTATTAACACGGAGCAATCATAACAGTTCTCGGTCTTAGAGGCATTAGGGCGGAAAGCCACATACGCCCTAAATCACTTTTTACATATCCGTAATTAGTATTTCGTTCTCTTTCTGCCAATCTGACAACTGTATTTCTATAAGAAATGATGTCTATTAAAACAATAATAATCTTATCTATATTACAATGATTTTATCGACCATTGTTATCTAAGTAAAGCCGTATAGTCGCATCCCTAGCTAACGACGACTACCCGCGGCCGTACCATGTAGAATTTGCCAACATGGCGATATCGTAAGCTTCACATGACATTGCTACGTGCGCTTGCATCGCTCCGGATGTTGAAGAACTAATACAGCAATGGTATGCTAAATGACGATAAAAGGAATAAACTATGTTTTTCATTTTTCATTCAAAATTATTTCTCTTCATCTATTTTATTAAAAAACAGCAATAACATTTAAAAAAATGACTTACCAGTGAAATTTAATCCTCTTGTTGGTATAATTGCAAGTTGAGGAAGAGTTTCCATTTTTTATTGTTTTAATCGATTCTTTAGGTAATTATTTAACCGAGAAATGATAAGACGCTCACTGAATTTCGCATTAACAAGGTAAAAAAACCAAATCAAAACTACAATCATTTTCGGGTGATAAAAACGCTGCCATATTGGCGCCATGTTTATTTGACATCGACGTTCACACTCGATTAAAACCTTTTGTGACGACCTCAGTTGTAGTGATCATCTCAGGAAAGAGGTTTTCCGAAAAATCTGAAAATAACCGACAATGCGAAATGTGAAGTGGGCAGACTAGAGTCAAAATCATAGTGCAGCAAGCAGAATAAAAAAAAGAAGAAATGAGAACAGTGATGTCACGTCCGCTGTAGCTAATGGCGTAGCGTTTTGAAATTTTGCGATTGAGATTTAAAATATCAATTTTTCAATGGTTAAATTATACAATAAAAACATCTCAAAATGCTAAAATAAATATGTAGATAGTAGTTTCTATATCAATAGAGAATACGTATATATTTTTTTAGCAATTTTCAAATCACATGCATATACCCTATTATTATTGTAAATGCTGCATCACACCATATTGAAAAAAAAATATTATCGGTTCTTTCTCGTCCGGCGTTACGAACAATTCTAATAAAATTACTCGCGCACTGGTGGCTCATTAGAGTCATTAGTCACCTGTGCGGCGGCAAGGTCACGCGTTTATGGGATTTCTAGTAGGTACCTTATTATTACGATTTCTGTGACAGAAATCTTAATAATAAATTATTACGATTTCTGTGGTCGTACCTAAACTTATAAACATACAAAAGAAAATAACAACAAAATATTCTCGCTTGCATGTTTTCAACATTCAATATTGTTTCAGAAATTTACTGGAGAAAACTTCTGACGGGCTTCTCAAAGCAGCAAAAACAGGGAATTTAGTATTGGTAAGGAGCTTAACTAAACTTACTAGTTTTAATTGCTTAGAACTTTAATAAAAAAAAACAATCGCCAAGTAGTTATTTCTATTGTTTAAAAAAAATCAAAAAACCCACTTCGAATCTAATTTTTATAAACCCGGAAACTAACAGTTATGTTAGTTTCCGGGACAGTTAATCTTTGAGAATAATGTATGGGGTCATTTCGGGGTCATCCTACAAACAACTGCAAAATAATCATCCAAATCTATCCATTTGACTAAGAAATCGAAGTTGGTAAAAAGAACGACATTTGTTAATTGAGACAAAAAATTGAAGTGAATTAGAGTCAATTGCACATAATTTCGTATTTGATAGTAATTACTATTTATCAAGCTGTTTATATAGTAAGTCTAAAGAAATAAACGATTGACTACGACTCTGACTCTTTGAATTTTCGTTTATTCAAGATGAAAGAACTGCACGCTGCTGGTTACTCGCTGCTGTCGATTGACTCTTCAGGGAGGACCGCACTGCACATCGCCGCTCGGTACGGGCAGTATGAGATCGTGAAGTATCTTGTCGAAACCGCGCCTTCTGCTATACTAAACATGCAAGAGAACGAGACAGGCCAGACTGCCCTACACAAGGCTACGGCGAACGCGCATCGGAATATTTGTTGCCTTTTGGTAGTGAGCGGCGCGTCGCTGACGAAGGCCGACCATGCTGGCTACACGCCGCGGCAGCTCGCTTTGCGAAAGGGGCAACACGACCTCGCAGATTATCTACAGAGTGAGTATATCTGTATGGCTTAGAATTTGCATCACCATCACCCCAACTCTTCCCGTGGGTGTCGTTAGAGGCGACTTAGGGATATCCACCGGAGGGCAGCAGCGCCTCCAGCAGTACTATTCTACCACCGAACTGCGATCCCCAACCCGCATACCCAGCGTGGGAATTATGGGCATTACCCCCATGAGGTAAACGCCAACGTGCTTACTAGGGGGGGGGGGGGGCTGAGTCCAGCAGTGGACCAATACAGGCTGTTGAGGTTGAGGTTGAGGAGTATATCCTTTGTTAGACTAAATTAACGAATGTACTCATTGAGCAAATAAACTGTTCACAAGGCGTCGTAGTTGGTTCTGCCAGTATAATAGCAATAGTCATCGCAATATTCACGTTGACTTGGTATCATGGCAATATTCACGTTGACTTGGTATCATGGCAATATTCACGTTGACTTGGTATCATGGTAGCCAACTAAAGCTCTGGGCACAGATTAGGTTGTCCATGTTTTTTCGTAACTGTGTCAATGCCATAGATTATAAAATTATAATTGAGACTTGTACTAAATAATAATAATTATTATTATTTTTGGGACTTTATTTGATTTCTTAAAAAAAATATCCATAGTGTAAAACAATAATAACCAAAAATCTTTAGAATAATATCTAATATTTCTTTAAAAAAAATAATAGACTCAGGCGTTACTTTGCGGAAATCCATTGTCAATATAAGAATGAAAAATATTTAGTAACAATTCCGCGAAAAAACCTTCTGCGATAAAATCTAACAAATTATACATTTATACAAAATGAAAGAACATTTATCAAAGCAAGTCGTCAACTAGTTTCGTCTCTCCACGAGACATCATCAGGACACCACACCACTCGATCTTGACCCTGAGAGCGCCAAACAACAACGGCAGAGTCCCACCAGATATGTCTGGTGGGACGTGGTGTGGTGTCCTGATGATGTCTCGTGGAGAGACGAAACTAGTTGACGACTTGCTTTGATAAATGTTCTTTCATTTTGTACAAATGTATAATTTTGTATAATTTGTTAGATTTTATCGCAGAAGGTTTTTTCGCGGAATTGTTACTGAATATTTTTCATTCTTATGTTTAATATATTTGTTTATTTTTCTCTTCACAGTAGGTTTTTCTTAAAATTTAGTTATCATAATTATGTACAGTACTTAATCTTCAATCTTGATCTATGAAAAACTAGTAAGGACTTAATTTATTTGATCTTTCAGGTCAAGAACATTTTCAATTAGCGTCTGAAGACTTGGAAACGGCTGTTTGAAGTTGTGTGATCTACTCCACTGGAAGAAAGTGAGAAGATTTGTAGCGAAGCAAGTTAAACAAAATAATATAATTAATACATACGTTATCCTTTTTATCAAAAATTCCCTCGAATTTCCTCTAAATAAAAAAAAAAGATGATATGATACACGTAGGGTACAGTAAAATGTTATATTCGGGTACCTACTCAAATATTTGTAAATAGGTACGTACCGAATTAGATACCTATTATTGTTATGTAATAAAACTATCGAAAACATACGAAAAAAGTTAAAAACACATTAAAAATTATATCTAGATTTGTATTCACATATTTTTGTAATATGTATTTCATCGTCCCTGTATTTGGAAAATTAAAGAACTAATATAACACATTTTGCGACTTTATTGCATTTTCATAAATTTAATTCAAGCTGCTTAATTCTGTGTCACTGAAGTTTCGATATACATATAAATTAATTAAAAACTTTTAATAAGCTCAATAAGAACAGCTTTTCAGTTATTTAATTTTCCAGCTAAGGGACAAATGTAGTTCGGTGTCCGTAATTCTTCCTACTTGAATAAAATGTTTACCATAATTATAAAATTAGAATTTATATTATACTTATGCACTCGTATGTAAACTAACCTATACATACATACGAATGTATTTTGTGTCAAAATTTATAATACATATATTTATAATTATATACCAAAGATTTAAATCGTTAGATCTGATCTTTTCGTAGTCAGATCACACGGGTAGTAGACATGTGAAATGAGATTCATTAAATTTATCTCGATTTGGACTCTTTCTGACTCGTTTATTAATTTATGTTTATTTTATTTTACTTTAGTATTGAGTGTTTTTCAAAAAATCTGCGAGTAAGAATTGGCAAAAGCCCTATTTTGACATGCTCGTAGTGTGCATGTGCATCGTCGGCATTTTGTAAACGCATGCATTCAAAGAAAATGCCACCGTCTTTGGTGTCAGGACGTATCTAACGATTGAAAAATTAAATTGTACTAATAAATCGATTTTCTTACCTTTATAATGCATAATACCTGTTATGTAATAATCTCTTTAATATTTATTTATTGGGTAAAGTGATAAGATACAAAACAATTTAAATTTTTAAAGCCTTTCAACAGTTTTGGTTTTGACTGGATTTGCAAAACATTACATTTTAATTTGGTTTTGTTGCAAATTAGTCTGCATTTAGTCAATGGACAGATTTCTGCGACGATAAAAGGGAACTTAATTGTGCAAAATATTCAAATTAAAAGTAAAAAAACGCAACGTTTAAATAATTAAAACGATTTTACAAGTGTAGGTAAGTAAACTTTAAAAGTGCAAAAGGGGACCAAGGGTATTTTGGAGACTGGGAACTATGGATTAGGCAATTTCGTCAAGATCTGAAAACGGAGTGACTTTGATGAGTAGGAATAACTTTAAATTGTCGTAAAATTACATATATTGATAGAATTACGTAGAACGGCCCGGACTTTGGTACGTAGGTTTGATCTTTCATGTTGTATAATTTCAAAGACTTCAGGTTATATACATGCATAATGGTCACAACCTTCTCAAAATGTTGAGTTGAAAGAAATGACAAAATAACTAGAAATCTCTATCATGCACTATAATTTAACTATTTACACAAAACATTTATTGAAAAAGAACATTATAAATAAGTAATTAAAAGAAGTATTTACAATTGATATTCGTATTATCTATTTACAGGTATATAACGTTTCCATGAAAACCATAAACCATAGGAATGTCTATTATCCACTAAGTACAACACAAAACCATAACATGAGCAACATACTGAAATGACCGATATAAGAGGCAGAGCTGGCCTCTCTTCCCGGTTAAATTTTTACTACATAATTAATTCAACACCTAGCTTTCCCAAACCATTATCTCTAGACATCAGTAGCGCATTTACCACCCACATACAAATATAATTAAATAATATTAAATATATCTAAAGATATATAAAGTTCAAAATCCTATCAGTAAATTTGAAAATACTCATCATTTCAGATTTTTTATAAACATTTTTCTTATACGTTCTGCGACGTCTGGCTTTTAAGAAAAATATAAAATACACGTGCTCGAAGCCGCGAACTACCCGTGAACCATGAATGTGGATGCCATTCTTCACAAATTAAATTATATATTTATATAAGCGTTTTCGTCATGTTTTCGTAGTTTGTCGGTTTTTTGTCTGACAAATGACAAAGAAATCGTAACGCGCGCGTTGTACGCACGCAAGTGCGGAGACCTTAGCAGGATCGCATTGCGAATGTCATCATTCACGCGTGAGTGTGGAAAGGCTTTTACTTTATTTTCGCTTGTTGTAGAGGCTTTCCCAACTGGATGACTGGAGTTATTAAACGAAATCAATACCTGTGAATAGTTATACGAATATGATAACATTATTTTCCCCTATTGTGAAAAGTTATGCATTATATAGATATAAATATTGTGTTCTAATCGTGTTTTTAAACGCGCATTACTACCTTAATTTTAGGGATTTAAGACAATAACGTAGTTTTTCGATGAATCAGTTAGGTAGGTACATCTTCTTTTCTATGTGAACGCCACTGTTCATAACTACTACCCTAAGTAGTTGAGTTTTTTAAAGGTAATTTAGGATAACCAACATTTAGGGAACACATAAAAAAAAACCGAACTAGGCCTCACATAGCGGACGTGATGTCCACAAATGTGAAAAAAACGAGGATATTCTAAAATTTTACAAAAAAATTCGTAGACCGTGGACTGTTGGAGATAGTTTTTTTTTGTGGGGTTGTGGGGTCCTATTACTTCCCCCGCACACACACGTGCAGGATTATCCACCATTTCTGGGACACCCTGTATATGGATGGTTATATATATATATTGTTAGATTATTATCTACATCTTCAACTTGGTCAAGATGATGTGGATTGTGGTAGCAGGTAAGTCAGTGTAATGTAAAGTGAAACGGGTTTATTCATAAGATCCTATAGTGTCTTGGTATTGGAGCTTTCTCTTGTTTTAATTTGAGGTAAAAAATATATAATAGAAGATTCTGTTTAGTGATGGACATTTGGTAGATATTATGAATATAACCCAATACTGTTTTTATGCCTAATAATATTCTATTAGGCATATCATTGATCTCAATTTTAGTATTCATTGAATAATTGATAGTGTCATTTGTGGAGTTGTATTCTCAAGTTTGTCAAAGATTATCTTTAGCAACAATGTGAATTATAAAATTAGTAGTAAAATATTTACCTACATGCACTTGCTGTTGCCTGCACTTTATATAATGTGTGTGTATAGAAAACCATATTCAATAAGCTACACAATCTCTGTTAAGTATTATAATTCAGTATTTTCGGTAAGAAGAAAAATATGGTCAAATATCAACCTAAGTTTTGGTAATATCATTAGGTATAAGTATAGGTATCTCAATACCTTTTAATTAATATTATAAATACATATTATAAATACATATTATAAAAGATGAATGTGATGAAAAACATAGTAAGAAACATGTAAGAATTTGACTTATATAATTAATAGCGATACAAAAATAAAATTATATTTTTGATTAATGGACATTTATAAATTTAAAAACAAAAACAGTATTTTACAAAGTCTTCTTATAAATCTCAACAGCGGGGACTTGCATATTTAAAGGAATATTATGTAAGCCAACAGTATTTTACTAAGACATTTTTCCCATTAAATAAACTTTGTTGCTTGATAAAAGCTTCCAAACATTAAAAGGTGAAAACCTTATTAAAAACCGAAACGCGTTTTATTTAAGTTCTATATAATATTTATTACAACAACAGTTTATCACCATATTTACTATTTGGTGATAATTTATGGTATGACATTTGAATTGTCTAATTGGGCTTACTTTGTCACCCTACAAGGTGACAACGTATAACTGTTACTACTACCTACTTTAAAAACCGTTTGCATAATATATAATATTTCAAAAATATCTTGAAAGTACAATTTACTTTCTTAGATTTTAAGTACATGTTGTTAATTAAAAGAATAGCAAAATTTACCTACATGTTATTGATTGATCTTTTAAGTACATAATACTCGTTTTTAACATATAAGGTTAACCAATAAGGTCTATAAAAATTTATCACCAGTGTATGTGCAATCAATTAATTCGTTGCATTATCTAGAGAAAATTGATCTTATATCTCATAAATTATAATTATAATTATCTTATACAAAACAGCGTTAAACCCAGTAAGATGGTTACTTAAATAAAATCGACAAAAAGGTTTATAAATTTCTTATAATATCGATGCAAAAACAATGGTACCTACACTGGTTTATTGCTTAGAATAAGAGTTTGTGTAAATCTTGTAAGATGGAAGATATTCTCTTTCTTTTTATAAGTATATTGTATACCTAACACTATAAAAAATGTCGGAACTATGTTTGTATAACTACGTGGTCAGTTCCGTACGCAAATAAATTCTGATTGGTTTTGGATTACATTATTTTTAATAAGTAGGTAACAATGTTATTTGGGACTGGCCAGGCATAATGCATTATTACTATTTTTAGATTAAATCCCGTAATAAATGTCGTTGCACTCATTGATCTATTCGTATGTTATGTAGATCATAATTCGTTCGATCGTTTCAGAAAATAAAATGCCTGAAACACTTGCAAGTTTTTTTATTTGTTTTCATTATGATGTATGTTAAGGTTGTATGTTCAGGTATGAGCATTTAAGCTACTGAACTATTTTAGAAAATTTAAATAACCATTACATTCAGGGAGTCAGCGATCAATGAAGCTCAGTACCACTCCTAGGTTCTTTTTTCTTTTTTCTCAATTCATGTATTTTGAATAGCTAGTACAGAGCAAAAACTCAAATTACGGCTTCATTTGTACCTAAATAGGTAATCAGGTAAAAGGTCCAGCTTGCACCCTATGCCTTCAGACCTTCAGACTCATGGACAAGCAGTACTTTGAAGGTCCAAAGTCTCGAATACCGCTTTTTTTATGTTTTAGTAAGTTTTCTTGGTTAAATAACATAGTTTTTCTTTTAAAAATTGTATATCTAATGAAGAAAAAAGCTTCCAAGTTCTGGAAACGATAAATTACAGTATAATGATTGTAAACATTAATATTTGGGTGGCGTATTGGTATATTTCAAACAATAAGAACAAATTACATGATACATTTATTTTCCCATTGATATGAGAACATACCTAAACACATCAAAACCATAATTATAAAATAAATACTTTCCTTCTTTAACAAAAACTTTGATAGAGTCGGCCGCTGCCGAAGACGCCTGCTCAAAAAAAGGCTTAAGTACGCTCCCTTGGAGCAACTTTACCATTTTGCACCCTTAGTAGTGGAGACTTTGGGCAGTTGGAGTGTGGACGCGAAGTGTTTAGTGGGAGAATTAGGCCGTAGACTTAATGAACTGACAGGAGACTCCCGCTCCGGGTCGTTCTTGGTGCAAAGGATTTGCCATTGCTATTCAGCGATGTAATGCTGCAAGCATTATGGGCATCTTTGCACCACCTATTTTGACTTTATTTCAATTGATACAAGTAACATTTATATATTTGTAGCAAATATACAATAAATTATATACTAGGTGCTTAGGGACTTGTGTATGAATTCAGTGATGAAAATATCAGGAAAAATAGTGCTCCAAGTGGTTTCTCATGACTACAGAAATTACTTATCCTTATTCAAACGAACTAAATAGTTAAACATAAATAAATCGCGCTTTATCGACAGATTAACATGATTGAGCGTCAATATTGTTACAAATGTTGGTTGAACATTGTTCATAATAAGTTATCAGTTAATTAATCATTAGGCAGGCACGAAAATTGCATGAACTGGTCAACTGCTGGAGGCATGATCTCATTATAATAATTAATCAACAACAAAAGTCCCATCAACAACGTTTTATTATTTCACTCACCGGTCACGTAGGTGGGTACTTGGTACCTATTTTTAAATTTATCATGTTTATTAATACTAAAGTTATTTACAACGGGATATTTACCATGATTTGAGTTATTCCGTGATCGACGTGGTGCATGAAACTCTGCCGAAATATTGGAAAGCTCAAAACTCGAATCATGGTAAATATCCCATTGTAAATAACTGCAGTATAGGCATTGATTAATAAAAGCGAACATAGGTTACGTTCTCCCAGCGCTTACTCAAAAATTGGCATGTGTTACAACCACACGCAAACACATACTCTCACAGTTATATTTCCAGTCCTGTGCAATACACAGAAGAACAAAGACGGAAAGACGTATCTAAGACCGAAGTGAGACCGAGACAACAATATTTCACGCGAATCACGAACGCCCGTGCCGCCGCGCCTCCGGTCCGACGGTTACTGAGGTGGGAGCACACAATTTTACACAATATGACCATTTTCGAGAAACTAGTACCTCAGCTTCCCTTTTTAATTAATCAATGAGTTTAGGTACATATTATTTTGTATCATTATCATCCCGAATATGCAAAGTTTTTTTTCACGCGTATTCTGCCTTCCTTTTACTGTGGAATTACTAACGACGAGAAGTAACCATAGTAACTTTTGAGTATTTGTATCCTTAGTCCTTTACTAAATGAAATTTTCCACCTGAAGATATAAAATAATAAATTCCACCAAATCCCAATCGGCTCTACTACGCCGAATAGAATGATCGCAGAGTGCTAAAGCACCAAATATTGCAAAAACTACACGATACATGTTGCGGGGAGAGTCTACATGGCGTTGGTAACGAAACGTGATCGTGATCGTCCTTTTACCATACATTTGGTACAGTGCCTCTATCGTGCGAATAGGGAACTACCCAATTACATACAAAAAGGAGACGTCACGATCACGTCTCGTTACTAAAGTCAATTAGACTCCCTGCCCTGTATTTAAGAACTGTTAAGAATGAATAGCGAACAAGATAATTGCAAATATTAATTGGGAACAAACATCCATCCATCTATCCATACAAACTTTCGCATTTTTTCATATTATTAGTGTGAAGAAGAAGAATATTACAAATAAATAATAAAAACTAGATTTAACAATTGAGCTTATAGCAGACTGTTTCAAACAATCTAACTTAACTGATCCATATCAATGTTAGTTCAAAGCGTACCCAATTTACTGATAAATAATTATAAGACGATAAAAATTTACAGGTATTTAAGTAGGTACCTGCTAATAACAAGTAATGAAAATCGATATAATCTTGATTATTTTCAGCTATGTGAGATACTAAAATTATTGATTACAGTATTATGACGATGACAGTGATTTGTGCCACGATAACGGCCTATTATCCTGTGATAATGGCCAGTATAAATGGTAAAAAGCCATTGTGTTGTTTGCCAGTGCCCCGCCTATTTTGCAGAACAAGTTAATTGTAGAGTATGCTGTGGTTTACGGTATTGGTCGCAGTGGTGGCGGCGGCGGCGGCGCTGCCGGCAATGCCCGAGCCCGGTCATCTGGCCTTGGTGCTGGGCGAGGAGGAGTTTGAAGACTACCTCGATGAGTGGTTGGCTATTGAGGAGCCTAAGTGGCTCAACGCGTCTGGAGTCTCAGCCCCTAGAAGCGGTAAGCATTTACCTACATTTCTGCGAGACGTGACAAAAAAATAACAAATGCAATAAAATATTGGATACAAACAGAAGAACGCCAGTGGAGAAAGGATAAAATGACATTTGTATCCAATATTCAACTGCATAATTTTTTTTTTGTTGTTTTACCTATGCCCGTAGAGATTAAAAAAGAGGACAAAGCTCTTGGTTTAGCTAATTATTCGTTTGCTTGAACAATCCATCAAAATAATTATGGTGCAACCGTTAAATCGACACTTTACGCCTGTACATCGACGATCGATTCTTCAGGTTGATTCTAAGCGGGTCGAGTGGTCACGGACCCACACTTAGGTTTTAAGCATTCTTTATTAGTAGATTCAATTGTTTTTATATTACAAAATGTCAGATGTAGTGGCTATTCATAACAGGATGAGCACCGTAATGCTCGGCTCTCCCCCACCCACTGGTTGTAATGCTTGATTCTGAACGTTAGATTACTGGCCATTACTCATGGTGAGGGCGCACCTTATTTACAATACCTTTAATAGTTATATCTTTGCCCTTCTGTTCCATTTGCATTTGTTATCAAAATTTTCGCTTGATCTTAAACAAAGAAGCCATTTCCTTCCAGTTTATTTTGTATTAAATAAAACATTCCAGAGATGTATCCCATAGAATAAAAGCAGCCAAAAACCTTTGTGTTTCGTCATTTAAAGCTCACTTATACCAATTTTTTATGGCCCTGTTACGCGCAACGCAAAATATATACGCATTTTACAATGGAAGAAGAATCGCCCTTCTTTTAAACATCTTACAATTACCAAGCAGGCAATTATATATTAAAATAAAATTACAGAAGAAATTTGAAGCATTATAAAAATGTCGAGGTACTCGTACAGGTAGCGGTCAAAAGTGGTAACCTGGATTCTCAAAACAATGTCTTGCAGTCATTCGTGATGCTTACGACCTTTTTAGACACATCAAAGATATAGCTAATAAGTGCAGAACGAAGGTCGGATTGAGTGTCTTGCGCTTACACGTGTTTTACTTTTAGCAATAAGATACATATTTCGTGATAAACTTAATATTATTTGGGACCTTGGTTCAATTCCACTCCTCATTTTGAGGCTTCGTTTATGACTACAAATATATTTCATTAAATAACAGCAAATAAATAACATAATTTATTTTACACCATTAATTATTTATTTTACAAAAAACAAGAAAGATTTCGTAATATTAATCCAAATTGTTGAGATTAACAAAAATATGTTAAAAAAAAATACATTATGTTAAAAGCTACTTTTTTTATAATTTAATTGTAATAAATATAAAATAAAGATTAAACCAGAAAAAGGAACTGATGTTGAAAAAAACAAAAATAAATAAACAATAATGCCAATCTGACCCTCTTATACTAATCAAAAACTTTTATCGGACCGATTGAGGTTGGAGTACTTAAGAGGTCTAAAACTAGCAAAAAACGTTTCTTATACATTTTGTATGAAATCCTCGTAGTTTTGAACATTTTGTGAACCAAACAAAGTAAAATACCAAAAAAACAGAAAACAAAAGACAAAGAATTAACATCGCTATAGAGCCTACGGGCGTAGGCGGCGTAGACAGTCTACGATTTCGTAGAGGCTGCGTAGACGGTCTACGATTTTTTTGGAGATTGCGTAGACACTGTACAACATCAACTAATAATACCACTTTGACATTTTCTTTGGATGCATTCATGCAAGTTGATGCATAATTTTTCTTAATTAAAATAATATGTCCCAAAACTTGTAGATCCTTCGAGCGACAACTAATTGAATTAGGTAGCCTCGATCGGTTCCTAATGGTACCTATTAGGTATGTAAGTTATCTTTTATTTTTAACATATTGTGCGCATTGTATTTTTTTTGTAATGTGCGTCTTTTTGTGCCTGCAATAAGCTTTTATTTTTATTATTTTTCACTAAATCAACTGTGGCTTCAATAGACTTCGAAATTTACATAAAATTCATGGAACTATCAATTATAGATTTGAAACCCCATTTTATCTCATAAGGTAGCAATAAATTGAAAAGTTAAATATTCATTTAGTTTCTTTTTTTTGTTCGTAGGATTTCTGTAATTTGTATAAATTCTGTTAAATTATAAACTATAGTATCAGAGCCAGTTTTTTTAATGTTTAGTTAATTATAAGGTATTTGCGGTAAAATGAATAAAAAAGTTCCACAAACCTCCCAGGTTGTCAAATCCGTGTGAACGGTGACCTCGGCCAACCCCAACCGGTATACCTGCACCGGGGAGACTACATCGTCCCCACTGGCAATACTGGGGTCATCAACCTGAACGTGGGCGAGCAGGTGACCGTTGCCTGTACCGGCTCTGGACGGACCATCGCCCATCCCAACATCGCTACTTCTACCGCTACTGGAGTGAGTATTGTGTTCCAATCAATAGCAAAGATATTATGCGTTTATTTCAATATTTTTGTATAGATACTTATAGCTATATATTTTTAGTTATCTTCATCATCAAGTTGGCCTATTCGGATTCCACTCTTGGATATAGGCATCTTCCCTTATTTTTCACTCCTCTAGATCTTGGACCCGTCTTATGGGTGGACATATCAGAAGACAGAGAGGCCAGGACTGCCTGGCCTCTCTGTCTTCTGATATGTCCACCCAACGGTTTTGGAAGGTCGCCCTCGTCCTCGAGTCTCTGCTCTGGGTCTCCATTTCAGAGCTTTCCTGGTTTAACGTGACGCATTCATTCGGGCTGTGTGTCCTGCGCAGCTCCACTTCTTCGCTGCTATCGTTTTCATCACTTTGACTTGACTTAGAATCCAGACGTGGCGTTTTTGGTCTCGCAAAGTGACACCGTGCATTGCTCTCTCCATACCCCTCTGTCCCCTTTGCGCTACCCTGAACTTCTCAGCGGATTATTTGGTGGCAGTCATGGTTTCAGTGCCATAGATAGAGGTAGAATACTGACATAACATATTGCTCAACTCAGGGTATCGTGCTTGCTACTATAAGGTGGTTTCTATTAAAATAGGACATTTATAACACAAGTTATAGTTACAAAGTAAAAAAGAAAGCCATATAGAATTTAACGCAGTAAAGTAAAAACTCAACGTGCAACATTGGTAAAATGAAGAATTCTGGTAATATGAAGAATTCTGTGAATATAACTCTTTGATTAATTGTCATTATTAAAATAAAGGGGGGAATAATTTAGATTCCTTAATTTGTCATCTAATAAACTATATCGAACAGGTAGCTACATGCGTGAACAACGCACTAGTCTCTGGCGCTGGTTGGCTAAATGGCAATGGTGCCTTCGGCGGGCTCACCTGCTCGTCACACGCTTACCACGAGGCTCAGTACACTGGGGAACGTTGCTACGGGAACAACCAGGTCATCAGGTCAGTAAACGGTCACAGGGGCCAATATCAGCGTTTTCCTGATCATTATTTATCATCCTCTTGGCCAAACGATATCCACTACTAGACATAAGCCTTTTCAACAAATCGCAACAATCACTGGTCTTGCGCTCCCTGTATCTCCTGACTGAAAAAACAATTAAATCAAAAAATGCAGGCAGGAGAGCAACGTATCACCACTTCGCTTCTTAAATACATTAGTGGGTACCGAGTTTTCGTGTCAACGGGCCCTAACACTTTACTTCTAATAATCACAAACACAGAAAGAGATGCACTCTATTTCAACATTTTCAACGCAGAAACAATAGTTTCTGAGTTCAGCTGAAATAAACTTTATTGCGTTGCATTGCTTGCATAATTGTAAAATTATAAATCTAAAATGTATGTTTTCCAGTTCAGAGAACCTAATGTATAACCGTCTTCTTATTCAAAAAATCATACTTTACATGATGCACAGAAAAATAAACCTAATGTCCTATAATTTCACGTTAAAATTTACCAATATTTACCGAGTATTGTCCGCAACCTCAGTATTCGCAGACAAAGTTTTATCGCCTTAGGGTTAAAAAAACATTATGATGTTATAACGTATAATCTTATGTAAATCATATTCATAACTTGATTACAATTTTCAGAAGTTCGGTTTTTCGGAAGTGGCGCAATTATATTCCTGGGCGTCATCTTAACAGTTCAATAAAATTATGAAAATAATTAATTTTTATTTGAATTTCTAGGATTGGTTTCATTGTTGGCAACACTTTCTACCCAAAATTCTGGTCGTGCTTTGATGCAAATCGCATGGAGGTCCTGTATGTGTGGTACGAGCAGAACACACCTAACGCAGTGCACCAGACTGGAGTTGACAGGCCTAGTTGGCTCGGTAAGAAACTTTTACCATTTCATGATACTTGCCGTTTGTAGTGAAACAAAATGATTTACTCTTAATGAGTCTATGTCATGTCCATGTCTATTAAATATGTACCAACCTACTTTAATTACTATGTTATAATATAAATTATTTATAGCTTACAAGTTATTGATTTCTAAGATCTAAGATCATTATAACCGTAGCACCGATTTAAATCAAATAGAAGGATTTTTAACATCTACCTCTAATAAGTGGGCATGAAATCTAGAACAGTTGTATTTTACGATATAAAATAAAATTATTTTTACCTGAGAACTTTATTTATTTATTTATTTATTCAGGGCAACCAACCAATCATGCTATTTTTAAAACTTCGCAGCCGGATCCTTCTTCCCCGGTGTAGGTATCAACAACCTCTACACCCAGGTCCAACAGAAAGCCACCATTGCGTCCCTGGTCGGCCAGGAGCTAGCAGACAAATACGTGACCAACACCCAGTTCCTGGCCCGCGGTCACCTTGCGGCTAAGACTGACTTCATCTTCGCCACTGGACAGAGAAGCACGTTCTACTTCATCAACGCCGCTCCGCAGTGGCAGCCTTTCAACGCTGGAAACTGGAACTGGCTTGAGCAGGTAATTATTCGTTTGTAGGAAAGTCGAAGATATGAAAATACCTACGCATTGTTTAAAAGTGGCGTGTGATTTATAGACTAAAATTCTACAGCAATGCCCTCGTTTTTGGTCATTATAATTCTTGCACAAGATTGGAAATATAACTGTGCGCGATTATTTACGTGCAGTTGTAACACAGGTAAATTGTTTAGTAAGCACCTTAATCTACAGCTTTAACTTAGATCAACGTGACCGATGGTCATTGGTGTTTTTGTAAAATGTAGGCATTCTTGGCTGGTTACGTACAAGAGCAGGCCACATTTTTATCCTTTTTACAATTAAATTCTAAAAGAAGGTGCCTACCTACTAAAAAAGAAGTAGGTATAGACGTATCTACATAAAAATAGGTAGTACTTCCAGTTATTAGCAGGGGCTAATAAACATTTAAAAGAAAATTCAATTCTTAATCCGATAAGCTTCTTTACCTTACGCTTCATTTAGGTATTTACGCTTCATTTGTGAGATTTCTCGCTTCTGATAGAGAAAACAAAACAAATTTTGCCAATCTATTATAAGTACATAATATTTTTAATCCCTTATTTTTCTTTTCTCTTATGTTCTAACAAATTTGTTAGTAGCTTCGGGTAGTAACAGGTCTACGTATGAAATTGCCATGCTGTTTGCTTCAAGTTTGCAAATTTCCTTAGAACTTTATTTTCTATGGAAATTTAAAAGTTAACGCAAACTTTGAAGTAAACAGTACTCAGCGTACTGAGCGTTCAGCCTAGCCCTAGCTTATTTATTTATGATGACAAATGGGCACACGTACGTAAGTACGAGCGTAGGTATCAGTCATGCATAACGTATAAGTCTTAAAATGGGCAATGCGTTCTTATTTATTTTTATAAAAGCTAGAAGTGCAATTTTCTTGTATTTTTACAAAGATGAACCTGTAAGTATGAACCTCATAATATTTTTGTCTCACCCTGTAGGTATGTGTCTTTTTAATAACTACGCTATCAGAGTAACCCTATTGCTCTTAAAATCCTACGTGACGCTGACTGTACTTACCTACGGATAAGAAAATAATGATGACTACCTAAGAACATTATTTTAATACCAGACCTTCCGAACAGACAAGGTAGGTTTATTACAAATCTAAAATATAAATCGAACAAAATAGTTTGAACAGTAATAATGTAGCCTAGCCACATTATCTTCATAACTTATCAAATCAGGTATCTGATCATTAATTGGTAACTATTATTGATTTGGAATTTTCGGTATTTACCGGTAAGGATAACTGGGTTTAATAGATTAATTTATCTATTGCATTCATATCTAAGTATTTGGTAACAATTTTTAGGTAGAATCTACATGAACCCAGTCAGAGCTTTGCAACATCCTGAGTTAGTGCTCTTATGTATAAAAGTTGGTAGCTTATAATTTTATATTAATTTAGTCCTCATATAATTTTTCAAGTAAGTACCTAGTTGTAATATTTAAAAAAAACATATTTCGTCAGACAGAAGAAGACAGAAGTAAATGAACTTATAATTTAGGGACCACCGGGTTTCAGAGACAACGCATTCTCAACTAGCCCACCCTGCCCCACCGTGGGCACGCCCAATAATTATGTCAATCATAAAATTATGTCCTTCATAAAATCGTGCCGTACATAATATGTTGATATGAAATTCTGGAAATATTAAATTCATTACCTACTCAAAATCCTTATCATCTCCGCGAAAGAGACATTAAATTTATTTTCAACGCCTCTTTGTGTGATTGTTTTGCAGAACCTGCGCGAGCGCATCGGTGCTGCCGGCTACAACACCATGGTCTACACCGGCACGTGGGGCGTGTCTCAGCTGCGCGACCAGAACAACAGACTAGTTGATATCTACCTTCGTCGCGACGGGAACAACAACCCTCAGCTACCGATCCCGCTTTACTACTACAAGGTATTTAATCAGTTGTACCTACATGTCAAAAGAGTTTTTTAAATTTATGTTGGTTTCATACGAAAAAAAAAATACTACTAGGAACCCCTCTTATCTCCAAAGTTTGCAAAACGAGACTGTTTTGTTGAATAGATAGCGAACTGTAGAACATAATTTGTATAATTGACAAACCGGTAACCTCCGCGCACAGTTACACTAGTACTTGACAGATTTGGTTTGAATATTGAATAGATTTGTTACAACTTGCTAGCTCATCTGTCAATGTTCTGCCAGGGTTCGATCTCGGATGAACGACAAAAATAAGAGCCGGTCCTATCGTATTTCAGCTTGGGTGTATCCACCATAGCTGTGCGTAAAGGATAGACTGCACACAAACACAAGATGGGCTGGCTAAAGCAGAGATTTATTAATATTTATTTATTTTTTAGGACTACCAACTAGAGATAACAATGTATATAATAATGAGATGTGTGCTGGCTAAAGGGGAACTGAGCTGAGCTCTACGAACAATGGATGTTTGTAGTGAGTGGCACCGCTCACTTCACGCCGCTCACAGCTCACGTCACCGCTTAGTTCGCGCTATACAAGTATCCGCTCGGTGATATCCACTGAAGCTTGAGCAGAGATGGGATGAGTGAATAACGAAGTTCTATTGGTTGTTTAAAACCTTTTTTTCTTCTCTCGCTTCGTATACCTACGCTTTGGTGGAGACAGGCCTTGGCATGTCCAACAGCGGACTATTATAAGGATAATGATGATCATAATTAACGACGAAAACTGAACTCTTTCAATCAGCGGCTTTTTAGTATGTTGTGTGGATTCAGCATTTTAAAAGACTGCTAGGTACGTTGCAAAGGACAAACAGCATATCTATCTACATATACATTTAAGGGCTCATATGCAAGGCAACTGCACCCGTAGACGGCAGCCATTGACACCATGCTATCCGTGTAAATGTAAATAAGCTAAGTACATAATCATGCATTGCAGGTTGTCTACGAACCAACCCTCCGTCTGGGCACAGCCTTCGTGAGCATCAACAACCCCTACTACACAGAGGCCGAGGTTCGCCAGCTGACCTTCTGCACTGACCGATGCCGCAACAATGCAGCATTCAACTGGCTGCGCTGGCAGGCAGACCGCATCGATATTGGATACTCCTTCTGCTGCACTGTAGATGACTTCAGGAGGACTGTTCCTCATCTACCCGCCTTTACCGTTAACGGACTTCTGGCTTAAGCACAGATTGAGCTAACCAATAAGCTAGACGAACAGTAGTAATAAAAAGGAATATTTACCAAAAAACAAAAATCAAACAAAATGTTTATTTTATATATCCCAAACACCTACTTAGTACCTACCTACTACAGGATTTTTTCATAAAAGTAGTTTCATTTTTCAGGTGTTGTATTGCTTTTATGTTGTAAATATTTATGAAACTGGTCTAACAGGAATACTAAATAATACTAAAATTATGTAAATAAGTAGGTAGATACTTAGATAGTTAGGAACTTAGTATTTCAATCATTCACCGTCAGCCATTGAATAATTAAAAAGGGAAGATAGGTTACGTTCTCCCAGCGCTTACTCAAAAATTGGCATGTCATTGTGTTACAACTACACGCAAACATATACGCTCACAGTTATATTTCCAGTCCTGTGCAATACAAAGAAGAACAAAGACGGAAAGACGTATCTAAGACCGAAGTGAGACCGAGACAACAATATTTCACGCGAATCACGACCGCCCGTGCCGCTTGTCCGACGGTGACTGAGCACACAATTTTACACAATATGAGGTTGCCATTTTCGAGAAACTAGTACCTCATCTTCCCTTTTTAATTAATCAATGCCGTCAGCTAAACTAACTTAGTATAGAAATAATTGACCCAAGTTTTTCATGCTTTTTAGTTTATCTGGCTTTTTAGTTTGCAATAGACGCAACAGGTCTATTGCAAACTAAAAAGCCAGATAAACTAACTAAAATAGCCTAACTAACAACAACGAAAATAAAGTTTCAGCTTTATTAATAGTTCTTTCTTGTCATGTTTCTCTGTTAGACAAAAAAAAACAAATACGTACCTATACCCAATTTACCGCTCCTGGAAATCTGCCACACTAGGCTCCAGCCTACTGCTGGTAAATCCGCCACAGCTGTTACGGCTTAGTACACCACACCCTTTCTGTGGAATCCTGATTTACCTGATTTACCTACCTGGATTAACCTACTTTAGCTAGGTACTTAGAAATCTGTGATTGATAGGTTTACCTACTTTTCACTTAGGTATGGTATGCCAGATCAAATGCCAGTAACTACCCTGCCTATTTATGTTCATAATCCCAGCTGTCGGCTCTCAAGGTATCTTTGTTGTTGTCCTCATGCAGAGCGTTTCAAAGTACTAAATCCATTAAAGGAAAACTCTTTCAACAAACAGATTCCTTGAATGGAAGCTTACGGATTAGTTACGCGTGTCCCTATGGTTTATATCTGCTTACCTAAGTTTATATCAAGTTATCTAAGAATTCGACGATTTTGCACTAGGTAAGTACCTATTCTATAAAATCAGTGCAAACGAAATTTTCACAGTCCAGTCTTCAGCATGTCAACGTGGCCCCTACTCTACTGTAGTTCTTGACCCACGTTTTGCTCTTTTTCTTGTGGTATATCTTACCTTCCCCTACCCCTCCCACTGCTTTCCCAATAACGAGAAATACATATACGTAGACCTTATTAGCAGTGCTACAATGCTACGGAGGAAAATACACTGCAGAGCGTTGCAGATTTCACCACTGTGTAGGGAATTTTGTTTTCTTTCTTGTAATATTATCTAACATTTCCCTATCTCTCCTACTTCTTTCCCCATGACGAGAAACATACTTTAACGTAGACCTTCGTAACAAGTTCTATGATGCTACGAGGAATCGACGTAGCATACAAAAGACTTCAACGCGCACGCTCTTTCTGTAATTCTCTTATCCTTTATTGTACACACAAATAATACAATGTATAAACTTATTTAAAAAGATATGTACAAGGCGAGTGTATACCCTTCATAAAAAGTTTTCTTCCAGCAAAACCTTAGTTATATAACAGGCGCTGGGATAGGTAGAGGAAGTGTAAAAATTACGAATCTATCAATACTTAATACTTATAATAATCATACATTGATTAAAATAATAACTAAAATAAACCTTATAAATAACTCTACTCCATAAATAAATAAATATTTTTGTATACTATAAACAGGGTTGCCTGGTGCTATGACCCGTTATGGTGCACTATTTTCTTGCTAGGTTTCGCAGCATACAGTTGCCAGCTCACTGGATTATAACCTTATTTATGTATAATAATAAAATTATGTTCATAACTATTTCACACATTCACACATGCACCATTAGATAATACAAAATTGTTCACTATTTTTAAAATAAACTATTTACTATATTATAATATCACTACCTACTTACTCTATCCGGTAAGCCTCACAGGGTCTTGCGACTAAAATGGTTTCGGCAGAATATCAGCGCCTTTCTACTCCTGAGTGGTAAGGCATTAATGCTGAACCGAGATCTTTTTGCTGCTGTAACACAGTACAGTCTCTCTTTTTAGTTAATATTTTGTGTAATTGTTTTTTCTCGTATTATAAGGTAACTATGTATTATTCTTCAGTCCGTTTTGTACTGTGTAAGTAGTAAATAAATGATTGTCTATGTCTATTTCTATGTCTATGTCTATGTCTACTATACTTGTCCCGTGTCCCTGTCCTGAAATCATTAAAGTTAAGACCAATAAGTACTTGGGCATAATGATTGTAGTAATGTAAGCCTAATGTTAAGTAATGTGTAATGTATGTAAAAATAACATGCTGATGTACAACATGACATGTCGTCATAGTGATGTACCATATATTTTTTTTTTGATACTATTATGTTTATTAGTAATACTTTTTTGAATAAGGATACCATGTACCTAAGCAAAAATAACAAACTGAACATTGCTAAATTGTTAGCATATAATATTTTTGATTCCGTTATAAATAATATAACGCAGTTACCTGACAAGCCTGTCTATGTAGTTAGTAGCAGTACTAATGAGGGCATTAAAGCGATTGTGTCAGTAAATACAAATTTAAACTGACCACATTGACAACGGGAAAGCAAAATTCATTTCATATAGTCCATCAGAATATACAAGGCTTACCCAGCAAAATCCTAGAATTAGAATTATTTGAATGTAGATGTTATGTGCTTATCAGAACACTGGATTGTAAAAAATCAGTTACTGCCCTTTTATAATAACTATTGTTTTGCAAGTTCCTATAAAAGAAAAGCAATACGTGGTGCCTCTTTGATTATATTTAAATGAAAAGAACGGAAAGATATTGTAAACCTCACTATTGAGAGGACTATTGATCTTGTGTGGAACTGGAGCGACACATCATAGTATGCGTGTACCGCCCTCCTGACGCAAATCAGGTAGCTTTTGAATGTACTATGGAAGAGGTTTTGCTGAAATTATTTTCATGTAGAATAATCTCATTGTTTGTGGCGACTTTAGTAAAGAAATTTTAGCGAATCCCCTCGCCGATAGGCTGCTAAATCTTAATATATGCTTATTCAAATGCTTTAGTTTACGACATCTTTTTCATGATCCTACTAGCTAGGGTAACCCTAACATCTGCCACTTGTTTAGATAAAATCTATTGCAGTCTACCAATAAAGCAGTAATCAAACATTTCAAATCAGACCACTATGGTCAGAGTGTTAATTTTAGTTATAATCTTAACGATAAAAACAAAGTTGAGAAATATACCTACAGGCCTATTACACAGAGCCGTATTAAGAATTTTCGAGTCAAGTGGAACTAGCAGTAGCTAATATAACCGATAACCCTAATGATCTTTTTGCCAAACTTTTAAGTGTTATAAACAAAGAACACAGCAAAGTATTTAAACATAAAACATGCACAGTTAGGTACAGGGTCGGATTTACTAATTGGGCCACTCCCGGTATTTATAGAAGTAGGAAAAGACTATATGATCTCTATGGTGCTAGAGAAAGCTATGTACAATGATGCTGCGTTTCTATTGTATTTAACAAACTACTCAAAAACATTTAAAAAAGTCTGTAACACAGCGAAATTTTGAGGAAAAAAATTTTAAACTCATCTGATAAAATCAAAGCAACGTGGAGACTTATAAATAACGAAACTGCTAAATCAAAGTCACGAAAAAGAAAAATAAGGTTAAAAATTAATAATTCAATACTTATACACGAGAAAGATATTGCCGATGCTTTTGATTCATTCTTTTCTGTTATTCCTAGTTGTTACCCGGTCTCTAAACTCCTCACCTTCAATCGCGGTTAAATTATTAAAATCATATGTAGATAAATGTACCGAGGTTTTTATATTTAGGAATGTAAACGCTAATTATATTGTGAAAACATCTAAGTCTATTAACATCAAAAATACTGAGGATCTTTGGGGTATTTCAACCAAAATCCTGAGTTCTATTATTAAGGAAGTTGCTCCATACTTGGCCTACATTTTCAATAGTTGTGTTGATGCAGGAGTTTTCCCTGATCTCATGAAATATAGTAAACTGGTTCCTCTTTATAAATCTGGTAGCCACACCAGTTTTTAGTATATGTAAATGATCTTCCATTTTTAGCAAAGGATCTCTGTGATATAGTCTTATTTGCTGATGATACTTCATTGATTTTTAAAGTTTACAGAAATAAACATAATTATGACGATGTAAGTAATTCTCTTTCACAAATAATAGATTGGTTCACCGCCAATAACCTCTTACTCAATGCTTCAAAAACCAAATGCATAAAATTCATGTTACCAAATGTAAGAGAGCTCCCAACTAAGATAATGCTAAAGGATGACCTTGTGGACTCAACTGTTTTCCTAGGGTTACTTACATATTGATTCCTCTCTTCAATGGAGACCGCAAATTGATGCTCTCGCAGGCAGACTTAACTCGGCAGCGTACGCGGTTCGAACAATTAGATATATTACCGATGAAGATACAGCTAGGTTGGTTTACTTCAGTTACTTTCATAGTGTTATGTCTTATGGTATTTTGCTTTGGGGACCGGCAGCTGACATCCAGACTATCTTTGTTCTTCAGAAAAGGGCGGTACGCGCTATTTATAAATTAAATCCACGCGACTCGTTGAGGGAATTATTATATATACCTATTATATTAAAGAAATAAATATTTTAACAGTAATATCGCAATACATCTATGAAAATCTAATGTATACACACAAAAACAGAGATAATTTTATGAAAAGGTGCGATGTTCATAAGAAAGAGACAAGAAACAAGAACAAATAACATATCCCACCATATAGATTACTAGCTGCGCCCCGCGGCTTCGCACGCGTTGTTCCTATGGAAACGTTAAAAGATGATTTTCATCCCACGGGAACTGATTTATGGGATAAAAAGTAGCCTATGTTTTATTCCAGACCTAGGACTATGTTTATTTTAAATTTCAGCCAGATCCGTTCAGTAGTTTTGGCGTGAAGAAGTAACAAACATCCATACATCCATACAAACTTTCGCATTTATAATATTAGTGTGACGAAAGGTAGGGAAATCATTTGTGGGCAATTGCGTAAGATTCTATAATAAGCTTCCATCTGAAGCAACTGAGCTCCCTATTCGTAAATTTAAACTGTATATAAAACGAAATCTTATCAATAAAGCCTATTACTCCTTAGATGATTACGTTAATGATGTTAATGCTTGGCCGGATGTCGCCCAGTACACCGACAATAATATGTAAGAACAGTTAGACTTAGTTATGCTAAAGCTGGGGATACACATGCCCGTAGCTTGCACACTAGCATACCAGCTCCATGCAAGTGCCAGCTAGAGTCATGTGTATTCACTTACTGGCATGCCTGTAACTGGAAGCTAGCTAGTTGCAAGTAGCTAGCACAACATTTTATTTTCTTGCATGCCCGTTGATGGAGCGGGGGGGCTGCTAAACTGGCACGTGTGAACAGACGCGACAGCTACGGGCATGCCAGTAGCATTAGCAACATTCAATTGCTAGTAAAAACACGATTTTGTTTAATTCACTTCGAATGTTATCCATGTTTAGCCCGCAAGAATTGGTACGAAATACTCTCATGAACTGTCCTGTGTATACGCAAGGGTAATACTGGCATGCCAGGGCACAGTATGTATGTCAGTATTACTTGCAAATGTATCCGCAGTGTGATAGTTACTCGTACATGCCAGTAACTTTCATGCCACCTACTTTCCCGATTTACTGGCATGTGTATCCCCAGCTTAAGATTGTATTAGTTGATAAGTGATAAACTTGCTAGTGGTTTCTTTTTCACTACTTCCGCTATTGGACAAATTAAAAAAAAAATGAAGTGAATTAGAGTCAATTGCACCTTATTCCTTGTTTGATAGTGATAACTATTTATCAAGCTGTTTATATATTAAAAAATTGAGTTGTCTAAGTAGAAAGAACGCAAAGGTCTCTTATCAAAGTAATGTACTCTAGACCATACAGATATCCAGCTTATCTACTTTATACGGAATCAGAATTGCTTACGATTAGAAAATTATATACCTTAAACATAGCCCTTTTAGGGCTATGTTTAAGGTATCCATAAACATTTAAAATTTATAACAAGTAAAAAAACACAGCGAATAAATAAAAACATAATTAATAAAGTAACTGTAAGATCTAATTTTGCTGCACGACAATATGTATCCCAATCCGCCCACATATATAACTTAATTAACAAAAAACTGAATATTTATAGCTTAAGTAACTATGAGTTGAAAAAGAAACTAACCAAATGGCTACTCTACTTAAGCTATGACGAAACGGAAGCACTGTTCGAAAAGTTAAGTTAGGTTTCCTGTCTTCTCTCCTATGATTTTCATGTATCTCTACATCCTCTACATACTTTACTATTTAATATTTGTATTATACAGGTTCACACATACTTACAAACAGACATATACCATACATCGTCACACACAACACCCACACACATACACGCACACCTACATGCGCGCTCACTTCCCTAAAAATAAATAAAAATCTACTTTTTTATTTTTGTAAATAATAATTAAGCCGATTGTAACGGTTTTACCTTCCAGATTTGTCTTAAATCATCTTTTCTGTTTCAAGGTCTATCATTGCAGGTACCTATCGGTCTAGAACAGGGGTCGGCAGACCGCGGCTCGCGAGCCGCATGCGGCTCTTGCCATAGGACTATATGGCTCTTACAACTCACTCCCTGCCTTAGCACAAATAAAACACCTAAATAATTAGCAAAACTAGACGGAGCATGTAGCCGGTCCATACAATCATCGTCAAGGTGCGCGTAATGAACTTGATTGTAAAGATAACTAACAGCATTGTGAATTTTTCAACGAAACGGATAGTGATTAACTACATAGATTTACTGCTCCTTAATAAAGTGCGGCTTTTCAGTGGAAACGTACTGAAGCGATTTGCGGCGTGTTTAGAAAAAGCTAAGATGGCAAAGGAAATGTCGCATATACAATGTTAGAAGAAGTGGAGAGTTTTGAAAACAAACTGGAAGTGCTTGCTGAAAATATAGAAAAGTTTTTCACTTTACTTCAAACATTTAAATAAGTATTGTGAAGAGAAAAAAAATCGCTTGATACTGATTATTTCAGTACAATATTGAGAAAACTTCTAAAAAGTTTTGAGGAGCGCTTTCAAGAATTGGGATCAAATAAATCTACGTTATCCTTCATCTTATACCCCCTAAATATAAATGTCGGTGACATGAACATGGCGCCGTTCAATGCAGATTCTACTGAACTTCAGATGCAACTCATTGATATCAAGAACAAGGAGCAGTGGAGCAGTAAGTTCACAGCTCTTATAAGCTTTTTGGAAGAGTATGAGTGAGAGAAATCAAACATTTATTAACACTCTTATTAATTATTTAAGATATTAAGAATATTTTAGTTTTATTGGATCGTTCCAATAAGAGTGATTTTAATAAATGTCTTTAAGTACATTTTTTTAATTTCCCGCATGTTTTAAAACTGTAACAGTGTCATTATATTTTTACAAGGCTTTGTAGTATGAAGCAAATTAGACTCTAATTATTAGACTAATAAAAATTTAGTTGCGGCTCTTTGAAGGCATGGGAAAATCGACGAACTTGATATTTGGCTCATTTGGTTGGTAAGTCTGCCGACCCCTGGTCTAGAATATCAACTCAATTTTTCTGTACAAACCTTGTAAGTTTCCGAAAATCGTCGACTTTTGACCAAATTCGGAGTTTCAAGTAATTTTTTTCATTGGTAGGTACCCTATTGCACCTCTTGGATTTGGATAAAAACACGTTATGTCTTTCAAGGTCTTTAATAATCACCTCTGTAAGGATTTTCTTTAGAAATTTTATCAATTATCAAAAAACAGGTTATTTTGCATTAATTTTTAGTAACAATGCTATGATTTTCTATTGTACCCGTTTGTACCTTTCAAATTTGTCTTAAATTATCGATGTTTATTCAAGTTCTATAATAGGAGGTATCGGTCTAGATTTACAATTCAAGTATTCTGAAGAAATCTTGTCAGTTTCCGAAAATCGACAACTTTTGACCAATTTTGAAGATTCAAGTAATTTTTTTCGTTTGTACTCGTTTGTCCCTTCCGGATTTGGCTTAAATCACGTTGCCTGTGATAGACTATATTAGGTACCATTTCTTTTATTCAAGAATAATCCTAATGTTAGGGGTACTGATGTAATAAGTCCACTCCAACAGTAAGTTCGCAACTGATTTATTAATTAGACTTAAGTTAACACGAGAGATGAACACGGAAGATATAAATCACGTTAATACATAATCTCACGTAGTTATCGCTAAACTGTAATCATGAAGTACTAGGAAATTAAGTAAACTAGAAATCACGTACTACACACACATTGTACCTTGTACATCCTGGCCACAAAAAAGTGATACAATGCTTTAGAGTTCGTAAAAATAGATAGCTAGATTTAAATAAAATTCTATGAATTAATAACAATGAAAAACAT
Organism: Eupithecia tripunctaria; assembly: GCA_955876795.1. Lineage (NCBI taxonomy): Eukaryota > Metazoa > Arthropoda > Insecta > Lepidoptera > Geometridae > Eupithecia > Eupithecia tripunctaria. Next base: position 7,622,486 of record OY041602.1, on the reverse strand, counting down.
TAATTTAAATATATTCAAAGCTGTGAATGTAAACGTATTATAAACGTATTATACAAATTAACTAACTTTATAACGAGTAACTGTAGATAATCATTAATACAATAACAGTAAGATAAACTGTAAATCCTTAATCTATTGTCTTAAAGTCTTTACATTCCAATTTGTTGACACTCCACTGTCGGTATATTTAACCCATTTTTAAATCGCGTATCACTGAGCACTGTTGGGATATTTAGCCCGTTAATATATCGGTTATCACGCACTGAAATCACATACTGTTCATCACACGCTGCTGGTTGCTGCTGTGAGGCCTTGGGGCCTCCCACGAGGGCCGCCGAGCTGACTGTTGCCGCTTCAGGGGGAACTGCTGCTGCTCGCCGCGCCTTTCTCCTTCGTCGTATGATGTAGTAGCACACACCAGCCAGTATAAGTATAGCCAGTATCGCGTACATCAGTGTGTACTGGTGAATGTCATGTACATTGAGAGATACGTTTGTTTGGGCCTTTATGTCCTCTATTTTAGTTTTCATGTTTGACCACTCTTCTTCGTGGTTAGCTGGTATAAATTGGGCAATTACGGAGGAGTTGATAATTTTGTTGAGAACGGAAAACTCCGGTAGCGTCGGTAAATCTCCTTCCATTTTAACTTGACTTATGTAATTGTTGTGACCGTAGATTGAAAACTCATTACTCTTCACTACGCAACCTTGACCTACACTAAGTAGTCCATTGCCGGTCAATGTCTCCATCTGCATTTCTGTGTCAGCGCAAAAAATGCGCACTGAGCATTCATTGCAACATGTAAATAACCATCTGTTATTGTTTTGTAGTTTGACCCAGCGTTCCTGACAGGTCAATGCCTCAGTATTACATAACTTCTCTTTGTTGTTAATGCTTGTATTGCAGATCGCATTTGTAAGTGGTAGTTCGAAGATAGGTTTATCGTAAGGACATAGCATCCGATTAGTTGAAGAGTGCATACACGAATGAAGATCCTCAGTTGTCATTAGAATAAATATATCTCTTTGCATATTGAAAGCTATAAATGGCGCGATAAATCTGACCACGTGGTTTTGATGGGGCAGACTTACTACGCTGTCTAGTTCTAACGCTTCCTTGCTTATAAGGGGAATCTTTATCTGTATGATTAAAAAATTTTCTCCAACTCTAGCGCTCGCCTTCATTTGTTTATAAAGCTCATATAGAGTCTCCTTGTCGCCTGCTAGCGTGAGCTCTCCTCGTAGGTGACTGGATATGATGCTGACCTGTTTTTCTAGCTGTTCTGGCGGTAGCAGGTTCATATCTAAATGACCGTGTGAGATATCAGTTAATACACCTATTAAACTATCTTGAATTCGCCTTAGACTAGTTATGACAATATTTGCGGTCATGGATAGTGATAATAAATTAAGCTCACTTGTCTGCTCTATCTGTACCTGGCGCATTCTGTGGCGCATAGTTTCTATTTGCTGCGTTATGGACTTAAAATTACTATTCATGATGTCCTCATTTCTTTTCATGATATTATATTGAGCTTCTAAGACGCTGGTTTGGTTTTTCAGTAATAAGTTTAGATGACCTTCGTTCTGTGATATTTTCTCAATGTCCTTCTCGTATTGTTTTGCAAATGAGTCATCAAGGACACCGAATAACGCATTAGCCAAATAACCCACTCCATTTACCAATCCTCTCTTTTGCCGTTTGCCTATTTGATTATTAGTTAAAATTGTATTATAATGCTCAATTTCTAATATCTCTTGCTGTAACTGGTCAATGATACCCTTGTATTGTGACGGAAGCGGTGTCGATGACGAATTTAGGTATTGATTTAAATGGGAAACATAATTATTAATATTGTTTAAACCAGTCCAGTATGACGACATATTAAAATAAACTACGAGCTTCCACTCGTCCCGAATAAGGTTCAAATTGGCAATTTTTTCAAAATAAATGTTTTGATTTTGATCTAAGTAAGTAATATTGTAAGAAGTGGAACCCTGTGCTGGAGAGAGTACTGCCAAGAACAACATGAGTGTCATTGTGATGAAATGGCACAACCCGGATCTCGTCGCACGTTTTTGTTTTGGTGGACTTTGATTTTGCACATCATCATCATCTTCTTGGACAGCATCCTCATTTTCCTTTACCGGTAGGACCGAAAGTTTCAAGCAGGGTCTCTTAATAATTCCGTTTTTCGTTTTGACAGAGGCAACCCGGACGCGTCCATCCCTTCCAGGGTGAACGTCTATCACTCTTCCCATGAGCCATTTCCCGGGTGGCAAATTTTCTTCCTTTACGATCACGATGTCATCAATTTCAATATTTCTTGATTGCGTTCTCCACTTAGACCGCACTTGTAATTGATGTAAATAATCAGACGACCACGCCTTCCATATGTCCTTATTTATCGATTGGACCATTTGCCATCTGTTGGTCAGATTGACGTGTTCGGGATCAGGCGGTGGCCTTGATAACAAGGAACTTCCAATCAAAAAGTGACCGGGAGTAAGGTATATGTCATCGGGGCTTTCTGTGAGGGCGATCAGAGGTCTCGAATTAAGACAAGCTTCTATTTGATGAAGAACCGTAGTGAACTCTTCATATGTGAGCTTTTGCTCTCCTATAACTCTCTTCAAGTGGTACTTCATCCGTCTAACTGCTGCCTCCCACAATCCACCCGCGGAAGGATATGCCGGTGCATTGAAATGCCATTTTATTTGAAGATCACTCGCTCGATCAATGACGTCTGGATTTATGCTATGTAGGATTGCTTCATATTCTTTCTTTAGCAATCTATCCGCTCCTACGAAATTCGTTCCATTATCACTATATATGTGACTAGGCGTGCCACGGCGCGAGCAGAATCGAGAAAGCGCAGCTATGAATCCTGGAGTGCTAAGATCGGACACCAGTTCCAAGTGTACTGCCTTTGTTGACATACACACGAAGACACACACGTATCCCTTCAGGGTCCTGACTCCACGTCCTTTGTTCGCTTTTATTTCAAAACAACCAGTGAAATCAATTCCTGTGCGCGAAAATGCTCGTGAGGAGGGAGTTACCCTGGACTCGGGGAGGTCCGCGAGCAACTGTGGTTTGCTGTGGTCGCTATGTCTTCTGCACTTAACGCACTTGTTTAGTTCACGTTTGACAGTCCGTAGTCCACTCATTATCCAAAATCGATCTCGGGTATAAGCTAGGGTTAGACTAGGACCCCCGTGAAGCGTGATTTGGTGCGCTTGGCTGATGATTAGTTTAGTGAGACGGCTGTGACTAGATAATATTATCGGATTCTTTGCCGATTGCTTAAGGAGCGAATTATTAAGTCGTCCGCCAACTTTTAATAATCCATCTTGCTCATCTATGAATGGATTCAGACATAAAAGTTTATTACCTCCCTTCAGCGGTTTATTTTTCTTTAGTCGCTCAATCTCTTCTGAATATTCAAAGCATTGCACTGTTTTGAAGATTAAATTATATGAATGATTCATTTCGCTAATTGTTAAATAGCTTTGTTTATTTATTTGCTTGTTGCGCAACCACATTATGAAACGCAACAGCCAGCCAATTTTTGTCGCCACGCGCTGTATTGACTCACACTCATTCAATAGTCTTAAAATTAAATTGTTTTTTGTATGATCTAAGGCTATATTTACACATATCCTTTTCGCATCAATGGAGGGAGATTGGTATGTCTCTGTACTAAGACGATTAGGGTCAAAGTTTCGAAGCCATTGAGGGCCTTCCCACCACAAGGAGTGATCCGCTAGTTGGGTAACACTTAGTCCTCTCGTCGCACAGTCGGCGGCGTTCTCTTCCGAACGCACGTGCCGCCATTTTATTGCTGGAATGACTTTAAGGATGGATTGTACTCGGTTGGCTACGAATTGTTTCCATCTATTGACTCCACCGTGTATCCATCCCAGGACAATCATCGAATCGGTCCAGGCGAACATGTTTATGTCCTTTTCCAAGAATGTATTAAGGACCCTTTCCATTAGACGAGACAAGAGTAGAGCCCCTGAAAGTTCCATCCTTGGTAAACTGAGCTTAGTTTTGACTGGTGCTAGTTTTGTCTTGGCGGCGATCAATCTCGATGTGTACTCGCCTTTATCATTAATTGTTACTATGTAAATAACGCAGGCGTAAGCTTTCTCTGACGCATCACAAAATCCGTGTATCTGAAAGCCATTATTTTTATTTCCTAAATGCCTAGGTATTTCTAATTGATGTAGGTTCTGGAAGTCTGTTTTCAATAGATGCCATTCTCTGGTAAATTCCTCGTTTAATGGTTCATCCCAAACATTTTTAGCTTCCAACCATGTTTTCTGGAATAAAAGTTTCGCCTTAATCGTGAGCGGGGAAATCCAACCTAATGGATCAAATATCTTTGAAATATGAGATAATAACTGTCGTTTCGTTAACTTGTCATCATCATTTATCTCTTTAAACTTATCCTGATATGTGAAAGTGTCCGTGCTTGACTTCCAGCTGATTCCGAGAGTTTTCTTGGAGTCTCCACTCTTAAAGTTGAGAGGAGAATCTACGATTTCTTCAGGTAAATCCTTGGTAAGCTCCGGCGTGTTACTTGACCATTTGCGTATGTTCATTCCGGCTTCACTTAGGATAGAGATTAATTGCTGTTGTACGTCTCGGGTTCCATTTATCGTTTCACCCCCTTCTAGCAAGTCATCCATATAAAAGGACTCCTGCAACGGCTTTATTGCTAAAGGATATTTATTAGTCTTACTATAGTCCATCGCGATTTGTTTAAGGGTCCTCATGGCAAGATACGGTGCCGATTTTGTCCCATACGTAAGGGTTGTAAGGGAATACACCCCTATCGGTTCCTGTGATGATGGTCTCCAGACGATACTCTGCAAAGATTGATCAGCCTCTCGTACGAAAATTGTTCGGAACATCTTTTCTACATCAGCTGTTATGACGTATTTATGGTGACGCCAAGTAAGAATAAGAGTTTGTAGATCCTTTTGCAAATTAGGACCCCGTTCCATAAGGTCACGTGCTGCTGGGATGCCTTCTGCTTCCAAAGCAACATTTTTTTGATACTTTGCGTGCTGCTGGGATGCCTTCAGCTTCCAAAGCAAAAATTTTATGGTACTTTGCTAAACGACTTTCAAGCGTTGAAGGTTTGACGCCGTAATTGTTCTGCAGATTTCCGAATGGATAAAGTTTTTCTAAAACTTTCTTCATCGCAGGCTCCATTGTGTCTTCGTCTACCTACCTCTCCCGATCTGGTACCCTTTTTTGCGTATTTCCGCGGCATGGTTCTGAAATAAGTTATGGTGGTCAATTCACACAGCAATTTCTAGCCCGAAAGATAAACATAGCTTGTGTTATGGATAGGTACTAGATAACTGATATACTTACTAATTTTGTCCCGAGGCAGGAATCGAACCCACAACCTCCTGCGTCGCAGGCGGGTGAAGCCGCCACCTCTCAGAGGTTGTCAAAATTACCTACGTTAATAATTACCAATATTCAATTGGTTAATATACACTCATGAAATATCACTCACAATCCATAAGGGGTACATTCGTAAAGTACGAATCTACCCCAGTAGTGCTGTATGAAGGTACCCCAAACCCAAAAATTTAACAAATTAATTCAAAATAAAAAAACGGTTACCTTCATATAAAAATAAATACGCACACCATAAACTTAGGCATCAGAACATCATTTACAATAAATTAATTTAACGATTTGAGTAAAACTTACTAGAAATAAACACTTTCAAAGGTGAATCCAAATATTACTTACGAGAAGCGAAAACACGTATCGACTTGCTGCACTTAAGCCGTTGGTCGCACTGCCCCACCTGTTCGCGTGGTTACCTGCCGCGGTAGGGGGTAGGCACACACCAAGTATGAACGCGCTAACGTTTGTAATCGCGGAGTTATGATGAACGTACGAATGCTCCCGCTGTACGAATGGTAACGTTTTTCCCCTACGGTACATAATGTTCGGAAAATTTATCTTCTTCTTCTTTTTATTTTTGGGAAAATTTATTTCATTCATATAGAAAAATTCATTTCAATCTCTGTCAAAAGTTTGACTCTTTTCACAGACAGCAAGCCATGAAATAAGAAGTTGAAGCAAAATACTTGACAACAGAACTGATAAGAAGTTAGATGAAAGATTTTTTATTGGGTGTTTACTTACGAACGAAGAAGATTTAGCTGTTTTGTTTGTGTGTGTTATTGTGCTTATCTTTACGCACTACAAGTTATTGTATTGTCTTTGACGTACTATTTAAACAAAGTAGTTTCCCATATCTTCATTATTTAGTTAAGACAACCCTGGGACATAATGGCAGAAGAACTAAAATCAGTCAATGAAGAGGATTTTAAGCTGCTAAAAGAACGCATGAAATTGATTGCTGACGCTGATCCAACACAGTATCACAATGATTTTTCGATGAGGCGGTATCTCAGAGCCTTCAAAACAGTGGACAGTTCCTTCCAGGTACTTACCTACTGTAAAACAGTTTACCCAAAACTTCCACCAATTTCCTACATAAATTAGAAAGATACCTTAAATCTTCTAACTTTTTGTTTTCTAGCTCTATTGATTAGCGGCAATTCAATTTTTCAGGCGATATTAAAGACAAACAAATGGAGAGTGGAATATGGTGTGGCAGATTTAGAGAACAACAAAGAGTGTATAGAAAAATATTCAAACAAAGCAAGAGTACTCCGTCACAGAGACATTCATGGACGACCAATTGTGTACATTCCTGCACGGAATCATAGCTCCAATGACAGAGATATTGATGATCTAACCAAATTCATAGTTTATTGCTTAGTAAGTATCTCTTGGTGGATGTTGGTGTTTATTCAGATGTTGCCAAAACTAGACTAAACCAATCTGACAGGACTAAAAATGATGCCATCCTTGTTATTTTGATTGTTAAGACAAGGACAGTGACATTATTAGTGCTAAATATAAGAATGAAAAATATTTAGTAACAATTCCGCGAAAAAACCTTCTGCCATAAAATCTAACAAATTATATAAAATTATACATTTATACAAAATGAAAGAACATTTATCAAAGCAAGTCGTCAACTAGTTTCGTCTCTCCACGAGACATCATCAGGACACCACACCACTCGATCTTGACACTGAGAGCGCCAAACAACAACGGCAGAGTCCCACCAGAGATGTTGCCACTTCGAGCTCCACGCGCCAAGTTCTCGAGAACTTGGCTTGTGAATTGTTACTAAATATTTTTCATTCTTATATTTACAATGGATTTCCGCAAAGTAATGCCTGAATCTATTATTTATTATTAGTGCTGTCCAATTAGTTTAGTTTAGTTTTGGTGCCATCTGAAACTGGTGTTTATTCAGATGTTGCCAAAACTAGACTAAACTAATCTGACAGGACTAAAAATTATGCCATCATTTTGATCATTATGACAAGGACAGCGACATTTTTAATGATGTCCAATTAGTTTAGTTTAGTGTAGGCAACATCTAAATATATACCATTGTAAGCATAATTTTAATCATCTATGATTGATGATTCTTATCGATCTTATCTTAAGATAATATTATCTCACTTCAAAGACCTTCACTTCCTCTACCCATCTATTTAAGCTAAGGGTGTAAAATTAATCATACCAAAATATTTCAGGAAGAAGCCAGTAAAAAATGTTTTGAGGAAGTTGTAGACAATCTTTGTATTGTATTTGACCTGAATAACTTCACATTATCCTGTATGGACTACCAGGTGCTAAAAAATCTCATATGGTTGCTCAGCCGGCACTACCCTGAGAGGCTTGGTGTGTGCCTCATCATCAATGCTCCTGCTTTCTTCTCTGGTTGTTGGGCTGTTATAAAAGGATGGTAAATACTCTCAAAAAAAATTTAACCTGTTTTGTATGTTTTATCATTGTAGTGATCATACATTATATTATTTTCTAGTGCCTTTTTTAGGTTTTATCATTGTAGTGATCATACATTATATTATTTACTAATGCCTTTTTTTGTTAATTTTGATCTAGATCTACATGCATGCAAAATTTCACAGTGATCCATTCTGTAGTTTTGGAGTGAGGAGAAAACCAACATCCAAACTAAACTGTTGCTATTAGTGTAATCTATAGGTACTTTATTTTATAATGAACAGTAAAATAAAGTATTCCAAAAGTATGGGAAAATAGTACATCTATAATTATTGTTTATTACAGGCTGGATGAGAATACTGCTGGAAAAGTTACATTTGTTAACTCGGAAATGGACCTATGCAACTACTTGATACCTGATATCTTGCCCACGGACATGTAAAACGTAAGTTAAGATAAGGAATTGTTGATAAAAATATTGTTTGTGTTGTACATTGTCTGATAAACTATCTATAAAAGGGCGGCAGTGTCACACGACTGCCGAAATTACGCAATGAGATGAGCAGATATTTGTGTGATGTTGCTCCAGAGTAATATTCTGATTAGTCATGTCATGTGTTAAATAAAAAGTAAGATTAAAATATAGGTAATTTCAGGCATTCCAATCCTTAAAACTGACCATCACCGGTCGCGCGGGAAATTCATAAGTTTTCTGTTTTTATTTTATTTTAAGCATTCAACAATTAATATTTATAGGTATACTCGAGCCATTCTCAACAAATAATGCTTGTAAAAAAGTAAGTAGTTTTAATAGGGTATGTATGGGTTTTTTTTATCGACTATTTAAGTCAATTAAATGTTTTTTAATTTTTTTTCATGAGTCAAAAAACAAAACTCAGTTTAGGGTGATAAAACGGCCCTTGCATTTTATGACGTCACGGATCATCGAGTCCCCCCCCCCCCCTATGTCAACTCAAAGTCAAAAGTTCATGCCGAGGTTCATGCTCAGCCCATACAAAAATGTTCAAGTATGACGTCACGCTTCAGGTGCCCATAGCGTTGCGTTTAGACATTTTGCGGTTGAGATTTAAAATATCTATTTTTCAATGATTAAATTTCTCAATAAAAACACAATAAAATACAAAAATATATATACAGATATATTTCTATATCAATAGATACAGACAGAATAATAAAATAACCCTATTGTAAGCCATTTTCTATGCCAACTTTTCAAATAAATTGTATTTAGAGAAATGACATTTAAAAAGATTTGTAACGATTTTAGTCACGAAATCTTTCGCACAAATATCATTTTTTATGATACACTGAAAAATAAAAATTTAATAAGCGTGGGTCATAGGAAATTGATTACAATAGTCGCAAAACTACTTTGATATACTGCCTGTAAAAACAGAAAAAAGAAATCTCACACTGCCGGTGACTATCTTTTGTCCCATGCGATGTTTCGATTAGAAATAAGTTCATTGTGTCTACCATGAGTTGTCACAGTTAAATCGCCTGACGTTACTACAGTAGTTTCGTAAATACGCTTAAAGTTAACCACAGCTCATTTTAGTAACCAACTATCCGCTAGAGGCGCTTTAGAAGTTTCCATTATATTTTTTAACCACAGTCGCTAGCGAGTATAGATTGTCAAAACTCATGGTAGACACTGTGTGTCTCACTTCACTTCAAATTCGGCTAGTCACTTCAATACTTTCTTTGATTTTATCTATCAAACTGAATCCAGTCAAAATTGATGTTATATAGAAAAACAATTCAAATTGTTCTAGGTACGGAAAAAAATCATTTATTGAATCTGTTGAATTTTTATAGTGTGTTACCATATTCTTAGGTAGTTTTCTAGTCTTTGAGAGATTTTATTTAACGTTTGCCATGTTTTATCTAAGATTGTTCAGTGCTGCGTTAATTTAATTTTTATGTAGTTAGGTAGGTACTACAGTCAGCGTCAAATTGATATGAGCGTCTAGAGTAGTCAAAATGATCTCAAAAACTAAAAGCAATTTGATATTACGTAGTTCGAATCATCATATTGTTGTAAGCACCCAATGTGTTTAAAATATCTTACGCCTCATTGTTTCATATTTATATAAGCAGTCAGGGTGCTCAAAGGCCTTCAGGATAGTATGCAAGCTCTTTTGAGATATATTATTCTCTACTTGAAATGTCATTTGAGAGCTTTGTTTGCTAAGCTATAATTTGGAACACCCAGACTGCTCATATAAATATTAGGTTGGGGAAAAAGTCTTTTCGCAATAGTATGTATGCACTTGTAATAAAATTTATTTGCCTATACTATTTGTATCTGGCTGGTTTTGGTATCATTAAAGAACATAATTCCAAATTCAAATTAGAAAAATGTGTGATTTTTATTTGTTTTTCGTACTGTTAAGATGAGTGAATCCAATGAAGAAATTCGATACATTTAAAAATTTTACTACAAAAAAAAACAAAAATGCAACGCAAGCCGCGAAAAAGAATTGCGATGTTTATGGACCTAGTCCAGTGTCTGTGAGAGTAGCACGAATTTGGTTTAAGCGTTTTCAATCCGGAAATTTTGATGTCAAAGATGCACGTCGCTCTGGTCGCCCAATTACGGATAAAATGGATGCCATTTTTGAAAAAGTTTAGCAAGATCGGCATATCAGTAGTTACGACTTAGCTGAAGAACTGGGAATTGACCACAAAACAGTTTTTTCGCATTTGAAAAAAACTGGGTAAGTACACAAAAAAAATCGATATTTGGGTACCTCACGAGCTCACTAAAAGAAACCTAATGAACCGTGTGTACTCATTTGTGATTCTTTATTACGACGTAATGAAACCGAACCATTTTTGAAGAAGCTGAACGTGCGAAAAGGGTCGTGGTCAAAGGCCGGTCAGGCTTCACAGACTGTAGCGAAACCCGGGTTAACCCGCAACAAGATGATGCTGAGTGTGTGGTGGAATTGGAAGGGCATTATTCATTATGAGTTGTTACCACCAGGCAGGCCAATCTATTCTGAACTCTACTGCGAACAACTGATGAGATTAAAGCAAGAAGTTGAGAGAAAGCGGCCGGAATTAATCAACAGAAGGGGTGTGGTTTTTTATCATGATGACACTAGACCTCTCACATCTTTAGCCACTCAGCAAAAATTAAGAGAGTTTGGCTGGGATGTGTTATTGCATCCGCCGTATAGTCCTGACCTAGCACCTTCAGATTTCCACCTGTTTCGGTCTCTTTAGAATTCTTTAGGCAGTGGCAGGTTAACATCACGAGAGGACTGCCAAAACCGCTTATCGCGGTATGTTGATCAGAAGTCCGCTAATTTCTATAGCAATGGGATCATGTCTCTACCTACAAGATGGCAAAAAGTTATCGAACAAAATAGTACCTACATACTTTAATTAAATGTAAATAAACTATATTAAAAAAATGTATTGAATTTTCTTTAAAAAATGCAAAGAAACTTGTTCCCCAACCTATTATGAAATAACCTCTCAACCACGTTACCATACACATTTTTCGTTTTTGAGAGTACCAAAGTCGAAAGTCGCCGTAAAGTGCAATTTTTTGCCGGTTTTTAATTTTGATTCGATCACTAAATAATAAATTTCCTCTATGCCTCTATGGATTATTATTGTAGACTGGCAACACATATGTCCTCTATGCAATAAATACACACAACATCCGGTGCGTGTACAGATTATGCGTACTTTTGACCGATTTTGTGAAGAAACAAAAAAATAAAACGAAAAGCCCATCCGTGGCGCCGTGCCAGCGGAGAGGATAATGAGGAGTAAGATTATATTGAACACCTTGGGTGCTTACAAAGCAACAATATGATGATTCGAACTGCATATTGTGCGTAAGGATATAAAATTGTTTAGTTTTGCAGATCATTTTGACTACTCTAGACGCTCATATCAATTTGACGCTGACTGTACCTAAGCGAGTTAGTTACCATGATGTTTTAGTTAGGCGTTGGTTGTAGTGACATTTATTGGCATGAATACGGTAGTTGTATTTTGCATAAGATATCATGATAATTAATTTGTTTAAAGCTGTTACCTACTAAAAAATAGTTCCAGCACTATACACATTTGGATCACAACATTATTTTGTTCCGTCTTACAATTTTTATTAGATATATTCATAGAAGTAAGCTTAAAATATATTAAGTACCAAAATCATAGGTTAGGTTAGTACCAAAACTAATATCTTCTTTAGAAACCTACATAATTCTGATTTTGATACAATTAATTTGAGTGAGACATGGCTCTTAGAAGGAATTAATTTATAATAGTGAATTTTTGATGGTACTGGGGTAATTCCAAATAAAAATAAAATAAAAAAGTCATCACTCAATGAATTTAATTTCGCAATCAATTATTGACCTCTTTGGTTGTTTACTTAATGCTTTTCTACCTGATTGTTTTAGTTTAAGACCATAATAAGACCAGGTATTTTTCCCGTACCTAAAAATAAATAGGCGCTAAACAGGGGAGGCCTATGTTCGGCTGTGGACAAGTACACAGCCGAACAAGCCGACAAGTACTATCTACCTAGAAGCTGTTGATGTAAGTTCATAAATAATACATACTTACATAAGACCATCGATCAGGTATTTCGCGGCCTCCTCCGTAGATACCCAGAAACTTACGAAAATGGCACTCAAAATTGTCTCCGACTTGTTTTGACGCAGACAGTTTGCGCAGAGCCTGACAAGTTTTTAAGCTATTGCATAGCTTCTATCGCGGGCCTTGAGCGCGGGGACCGAATCCAGAAATTCCGTAACGAAAAAACCTTGACGTTTGTCTCTTTAGTTCAGCAACTCGCCTCTAGATGGCATTGCAATAGCTTTACCGCGGCAGTCCCCGAGTGCCACACGTCTTTTTTTGCATACGGAACAAGAGATCAGTAGAGTCGAATTTATTTTATTTTGTAAACCTAGGTAACTGAACAGTCTCTCTCGGACAGCAAATAGTTAGTTATGTATGGTTAAGAGTAGTGTTTCAGAACTGTTTCTGTGTAGTGTAATGACAAATAAAGTGCAACAAGACGAGAAAAACATCTGAATCAAAATAATAATTTAATATTTTTTATAAATGTTTGAATCAGAATTAACTGAATACCTACCTACTAGTATTTTTAGATAAAAAAAAATAAACGCAAGAACACATAAAATAAAAATATACTTGAAAAAATTACCTGTTTTCATTAATTTAGAACAAAGTTAAAACCGTAGCATACAAAAAAATTATTATCAACGCTGATTTCTTGAGGTAAGGGTAGTAATTGTATTAAAGTGGTATAAAATAAATAAATAATGCTGGACAATTCACACAGCATTATCTAGCCCCAAGCTAAGCAGAGCTTGTGGGTACTAGATAACTGATGTACATAATACAATACACTACAGAGATAGATATTTTTTTAGTATACCCAGAAAAACACAAATTTGTCCCGAGGCGGGAATCGAACCCGCAACCTCCTGCGTCGCAGGCAGACCTTCGCCCACCGCGCCACAAAGGTCGTCGAAATAATGATGCACTATAGCTTTACTGAAAATAGGAAGCCCCGTCTCTTGTGCCTTGGTTGTGTTTTTGTAATTTTCCGGGGCATGCTTTCTGTTCAAGCGCTCAGATGACACTAATTCAAATGCTTTCCATATCTACATGCCAAAAAGGTAATCTTTTGATACAGACGCGCATTGTGAATCTATGGGGGGCCGGCGAAAACTTTGATCGATGCATAGGACCCATAATCTAATGTAGGTAACCTACCAATATTTGACTGCTTTCCTATTTTATCTATGATGATATGATAACTGACATGTAGTAAATAAGTGTGTATTTATGTCAATGTACCTAATAAAAAATAATTATGGAAGCATCAAAAATAGTTTTTTGTTACCTACATCTGTACGAGATACCTACCTACCCTACCGAATCCATTGCTAGAAGTTAAATAAAACTATGACAGAGGTATTAAAAAAAGCTTATGATAGGTAGGTGTCTATCACATACCTACTGGCATATAATTAAGGGGGTGGAGTTGCCAAGAGTAAAGAGCTTTAAGTACCTGGGTCACTGGGTCACAGAGAACCTTAATGACGACGAGGACATAGAGAGGGAGCGTAGAGCGTTGGCTGTCCGTAGCAATATGTTGGCCCGCAGGTTTGCACAATGCACGGGAGCAGTAAAGGTCACGCTATTTAAGGCCTTCTGCCAGTCATTTTACATGTGCAGTCTGTGGGTCGGATATAGCAAGGCAATCAGCGCTCTACGCGTAACAATGGCTTTAGAGCGTTGGTGCGCCTGCCCAAGTGCTGCAGCGCTTCGGGGATGTTCGCTGACGCTCGGGCAGACGGGTTCCATGCCATCATGCGGAAAAGAGCAGCATCGTTGCTGCGCCGCATCCATTCGAGCGCAAATAGACTGCTGAAAGTTTTGGCGGATAAACCCGATTGCCCTATCTTGTGGCGCCTGTCGCAGCTTCACGTAAAAGAAAATAACTTTGTGTAAGGTAGGCTAAATTTTGGATATTATTATATACATAATTATACAATTAACATATGGACTTTTTATTGATTTTACTATTTTTATTTGAATTAGTTTTACACAATATTATTTAACTTTATTTTTAATTTTGACTTTATTAATGGTTTTAAATTGTTCTGTCTTAATTTTATTTTGTCAATTTCTAATTTATATGATTTTTAAATGTGCGTGTATATGGCATCAGCTGAAATAAACGATTATTATTATTATTATTATTATTATTTATTGAAAATGCTTTGTTTAACGTAATAATAAAATAAAATAGGTGGCGGCACTAGTTTGAGCCGGGCTTTCTACATCCAATTCGTTTCGTACCTACTACCTACGTCCTACACCCTTATCGAGTAGGGAGGAGGGTTTTCTGTATTTAATTTAGAGCTTTAGTGCTTTAGTTGATATGTACCTACGTAAGGTACTGATGATCTGAAGACAACTAGTTTGGTAAAATAGTAAAGGGTATCGCCTAAACTACGACATTGCGCGCAACGAAGCGTTTTGCGAACGAGGCATTCCGCGTCTTGTTTAGCGTTACCAATAAAGTATCATATAGGTACTTATTTATGTACTAAAGTAAGATGTCGCTTTTAAAAACATTTCTTATTCATAAAATATAATACATTATGTAGGGAAATAATACATATTTAGGGCACAAAAAAGGTGCATCAGAGCAATACAAGGTCTAACAAGCATTGACAGCTGCAAATCCCACTTTATAGCTTTAAAAATATTAACAGTACCATCCCTTTTTATATTTGAAATACCTCTGTTTGTTAATCTTATCAAGATCTCTACCAAAAACCTACTCATTCGAGGAGCAGGCGTGACCTGAGCCGCCTTTGCTGAAACGGAGGCCACACGGCTCTATACCGTAAAAACTTTTGTGGAATAGCTCCAAAAATATTCAATAAGTTACCAGCTGCTCTACGCGAGTCAAGCCTAACGCTCTTTAAGCATAAATTATTTAAGAGACTGACATTAAAATGCTTCTATCATATCAATGAATTTTTCACGGACTCCAATATTAAAATTGTATAAGTTTGACATTTTATTTTATTATTCGACATTTGTATATTACCTACCTAATTGAAATTTGCTAATCTTTTTGTTATTTTATATGGACCGATGTTTTACAATTTTTTTGTCATGTATGTCGTTTTAATAGTTTGTACATTATTTTTTATAAATTTTCCGATCTGCATGTCTATTAGCCATTATAATATAATTTTTGGCAACCTAAGCTGCCTAGGTGGTGGTAAGCCATCGCAAGGGATATTTTAAAATTATCAAAACAACCATGTTGTAACCCGTTGTGGTCTGCAAATAAATGATTTGATTTTTTATTTTGATTTTAGGTATCATCATCAGCCCATTGACACCCACTGCTGGGTATAGGCCTCCTCTTTTACACGCCAGCTAACTCGGTCCTGTGCGAGCCTCATCCAAAGTCTTCCGGCTACCCCAACGATGTCATCCGACCATCTGGCAGGTGGTCTGCCTCGGGAGCGCTTCGCCCCTACCGGATACCACTCTGTAACCGCCTTGGTCCATCGACCGTCATCCCGCCTTGGAACGTGTCCTGCCCATCTCCACTTAAGGCTCGCGATACGGTCACCTACTACGTCTACGACTTTAGTGCGCCGTCGTATCTCCACGTTGGGTATACGATCGACGAGGGATATGCCGACCATGGCACGCTCCATTGCCCTTTAAGCTACTCTGATCTTGTGCATGTACTCCTTTGTGAGCGGCCATGTCTCAGCCCCGTAAAGGCATTTTCCCTCATCCTGGAAGTAACACCTTTCTGCATCACTTTGTTGAAGAGTTTTGTAAGTGGCTTAAGTACCGTAGGACTTCCTGCTTGAAGCATTTCCACGTACACTCCATCATCACCAGGAGTCTTGCCTCGTTTCATTCGACTTAGAGCAAAACCAAATTCGTCTTCGATTATTTCAGGAAGACACTCGTCCTCGATGTATGCAATTGATTCTGCTCTTGGATCTTCTATCGCTGAACATTCTGGCTCACTCACTTTAGATGCATACCTATAGATCCGCATAAAATTCTTCTACAATGCGAACTATTTCGTCTCGATCTGATATAATGGTTCCTGTTTTATTAGTTAATTTATTTACTTCTGATTTGCTTCTATTGAATTTACGTCTAAAAACTTTTGGACCTTGATGTTCTCTTATGGTTTCGGTTATAATTTTGGTGTTGTGGCGTGTGTGGTTTCTGTGTTGTTTCTAATAAGTCTTCTTTGAGCTAGCAGGGCCTGGGTGCTGGGAGTTAGTTTTTTGTCACATGTTAGGTATAAAGCCTATGTGCTTTTGTCGTCACTCAGTTTCTGACTGAGCGAGTCTACATCTAGGTCTATCTCATCAAGCCCCTCAAAACGATTATGTAATTCAAGACGATAGTCTTTTTGCAAGAAAAATAATGCTGCTCTATCGTACTTTGGATGGTGTTTTCTTATCATTTTGGATCGCTCCTTATGTAGATTGTACCTGAACGTGGGTGGCTCGCACAAGACGTGGTCGCTACTGGTCTTGAAGACTAAGCACACTTACATCAGTACCTAATACTGTTATTTTAAGGTGTTATAATATAAACTATTTCATTCCTAGTCTGGCCATCGGGACTGGCCCAAGTCCACTTTCTGGATAAACGTTTATTAAAAAAGGTGTTCATGGCGTACCTGGTATGTTTTTCCAAAAAGTCAACCAAAAGCTGTCCCCGATTGACCATATTGTCCAATTGTATGTTCCGATTTTGGCATTAAAATCACCCATCAAGGTGGTGTGGACCGATTTTGGCATTAAAATCACCCATCAAGGTGGTGTAGTGACAGGGATTTTCTTTGTATGCGGTTTCTATTTGTTCGTAGAAAATTTCGTCATCAGCGTGGTCTAAAGTCGGAGCGTATACTTGGATTGGGTACTTTTAAGGAAAAGCGATCGTTAAGTTTAATTACAACGTAGCAAACACGCGTCAAGATGCTTTTGACGCATTTAATAGAAGTATATAACCTTTTGTGAATGAGAAATCCAACGCCCCCATAAGATGAGTCGTCATGTCCTTTGTGATATAGCATATGGCCACAAGGTAGTCTAGTTATCTTCACCTTTCCGTCTAACTTCGGCCAAGCCGACAATGTCCCACTTAAATATACTAATTCCTCTAATAATTCAACTAGCCTATCGTTGTTTTTCAAAGTCCGTGTATTAAGCGTAGCCAAGGTCATCATGGTTGGGGTTGGGCAGCGGGATCTCTGCCGGAGGTTCGTCGCACCCTCTGCCCCGCCGGAACCGGAGTCGCTGCCAGAACTCGGAATAGCGGGGCTGTCGGGGACTGAGGCCGTTTGTTTCGGTTTCGGGTGTGTATCATACTGAAAAGAGGGGTTTTAGCTTTAAAACATCACGCTGGCCAGTGCGTTTTGGTGAGTCGCCAGAGCCTAGTTTGTTGTTTAGCAGGGTGCAACACGTGCAGGTTAGGTTGGCTTGGGGGGCGAGATATCGAGGCCCCCCTCACACACATATATAGTTACAAAAAATTAAAAAGTTTACCTATGTGTTATTCTAAATCTAAACATATCAAATGTCATGTCATATCATAATAATGTCTAAATCGGTTAAGTAGTTACGGAGATACGTGTTAACAAACATTCACACAGACTTTCAAATTTATTATATTGGTAGAAAGGATAGGATATTTCATGATTATGGTAGTAACAACCAACTTAATGGGAGAACAAAATTAAAAACATGTTTTTTTATTTACCTGGCTTTATTCTTACAAAACTGTTATATAAATTGCTGTAGGTACAAATCGACAGAGCTTGTACTCAATAAGTGTTTGATTGTACAGTTAAACTACTATCACTAACTCAAGAGAAACCTTTTTTTTTCCGAGAGATCAAGAAAATACTGGTATTATTCAACTTAAGAAGATTTTCCTTTGTGGGCTACTTTATAGATTTCTCTAGAGTTAATCTCCTAATATTATTTCATAACGTCATGGCATGCACCATAAAATTATAGTACAATTGAGTCCTTCATATTATAACGAAAAGGACCGTCAATGAAAGCTAGATAATTTTAAATTAATTTGACATAGCCCAAATTGCATTTATTTTAAACTGATTAAAATCAGAAGTTTCATAGTAGGTACGTTCAGTACCAGGCAGTATTAAATGTATGATTGGCACATTTTAGGTATCTGTGGCGCAAATCAGATCTCTCTTTTCAGATTGTTAGGTAAGCTACCACTATTTTATTTTTACTACAGTGTGTACCTATTTACAAAACGCCAACTCTGTGCAGTATTGAAGGCTACATCAACAGGCACGTTACCTAAAAAATCTTTTACAGAATCTGCATCAACATTACATACCATTATTTGAACATGAATGATATTGGATTGTTTCGCTTAGTCACCAAATGTTCAGATATTGTAAATTTGTAATGTAGGTATGCCTATAGGACATAGCTGATGTTATAGGTATAACTAAATTTTATCCTTAATGACTAGCTGTTTGTATTAGTCTGGATTTCCGTAATATTTATGACATTGAAATGTGATTTTAAGCCATGTACACAGTAAAAGTGCTACTATCGGACGCCTAGACACAGTTCGGGTCACTGAGCCATATGAATAAGTATGCAAACGGTACCTCATTATTCTAAAAATAATAGTGAAGGTATACTCTTAGTACAAACACTTTCTCTAGGAAATAACCATGACACAATCATCAAATAAACAGTTATTTTTAAGTAGTAAAATAGGAATAAAGTATTCTTTAAACTAAGATATGATGCCTATTTTAAATAATAATGTATGTATATACAAGTTACATTAATCTACATTTAAAATAGGATTATAAATGGTGGAATTTTGAGATGGGACTGGATGGTCATTGGTCATACCCGAAACTATGCGAGTCGGAAGAAAGGAGTCATGACCTCAATTTATGAGAAAATTAAACCTGCATAGTGCATAATTAAGTACCGA